>CAJFCY010000199.1:0-23447 GCA_904066265.1 Eimeria zaria | reverse complement strand
ATATATATATATATATATATATGTACATATTGCTCAACGCCTTACCGACTGAGGATCCTTTCCCCTGTCTGCGTGCCTAAGCCATTTACTGTCCCCCTGCCCAGCACAAGAATTTAAATCATTAGATTTTGCGTACGCATCCTTTTATAAGGCTGCTACTGTGTACTGCTTCGCTAAGCTGGGCTTAGAGGTCAACGCCATGCGAGGTTCCAAACATAGACTTCATGCGATATAGGTCATTTGCGTGAGGTACGTGGTACGGGCAAGGGGCACTACTTATTTTCAGCCAAATAAGGGGAGTTAGAATGTCTCAATGTCTCAACGCTTACTTTGTCCACTGGCATATCCATAACGAGGCACCCGAGATACTCGGTGACACTGGAAAATACGGCCTCTGCTGGTGACAACGTCCTGAATGACGGTGGCGCTGCCATTTGCAGCGCCTCCTCAGTGTAGCTTGCATTCTCTGGTGCCGGCTGGGTATCCTTATTCCTCTGTTGCGACTTGCTCAGCCGCCACTGCCGCTGCCTTTCATGCAACAGCTGAATCGCTTCTAGGTAATCTGCGCTTATAGGTGGGCACTGACGTGGGCTGCTGACGGAGTCTGCTAGGTCAGTGCAGCCAAGACTTCTCGCGGTACCGCTGCTCTCTGATTTCTGCGTTCTGGCTTGACTGGACGCCTTTGAGGCATTGATGCTGAAAGCGTTTCGCTTGCCTTTTTGTCTTACCACAAGGGCTGCAACGCCCTCTCCAGTGAGCGGAGACCGACGCCTTGGTGTTGCTACGGCAGCAGCAGAAAACAGCTTATCCCAATCCGGTAACAGAAGGCGATTCGCTGTTTGGGAAGCGGGAAGCTCTGGAGTCATTAGAATATCATCCCCATGTTGCGTATCTGAATAGCTTGCCGTGCTTGCTGCCAATGCTACCTCCTCAGTCATGTCCACTATGCCCCCTCGATATTCTGATAAACGGCACTGCAGTTGCACGATGCTGCAAGTAGCATTGGGGCTTCCGCTCGCCCGCAAGAGTAGCTGCACTTCTTCCGCCAGCTCACGCCTTGCTTCAATACTCCCGCAGTCTCCTTCAGGTGCTACGAGCACACCAAGCCAGGCATCCGGAGATACGGATAAGGAGAGCCACGGAAAACATTAAGATCTAAGCCTTTAGGTGCACGTGTCCGGCTACTGATGCTTCTAAGCTCCTTGCAGCATGAGACCCCAATGACGAACACTACGGTTACCGACTGCTCAAAAGAGGAAAGATGGCGTGATTAACATAAAACTGTGTCCGAGATCCATGCCTTACGTGCTGTACTGGAAAGCAGGTCGACAGGCGCGAGAGAGCTAAGGCTTCGCCGAAGCTGCTCGTAGAGGCGAGAAGGCGGGCATCCCATTGGGCTACCGTGTTCTAACTGTACGCCTTGTGTTTGCCGTTTTACTCTGTTTTCGGTGGTTAGCTTCTGATGGCGTACGACTGCCGGGTGTTGTACGTTTATTTTGAGGTAGCGAGTTCCTGGAGGAAGAGCTGCATCAACAATCAGGTCGAAGACGAAAGCAGAGAAGGGTTGGAAGCAGCTACTAATCAAAATAGTTGCTATCGTATCGTGCTCCAACAGGTAAGTACAACGACATTTACAAACAAAGAAAGTTGGACGGAATAAAAAGGCCGTACATTTTCGCATAAAGTGTGGCAGCCGTATCCATGTGTCAAGCCCGATCACCTGAGCCGTGAAGCGATCCAACTGAACGCACACGCAAACGCATTAGCCGAGCAATAAGGGAACTCCAGTAGTGTCTGCAAACTACATCTGTGTCTCCGCGCTTCTCAAGAAGGAGCGACCCTGTAGTGAGGGGCAAACTGAAATATTGTCCGTGGGCGGACTGAAGCGGTAAGCTGTACCAGGAAAGATCTGAAAGCGTAGTACAGCACGCGGTAAGCCTATCTGTGGCAAGCGACAGCACGTATACATGAAGCTTTGCGCAACTGAACCAACCTTAAGATACCGCATTGCAGGTAAGGATCGCAAGAAACTGGCAACGAGGCTAATGGAGCAGATGCCAAGCTCTGCTAGTGCTGGGTGAGCAAGCTCACACTCCATTGAGTGTCCTGCTCTCCTGAGAGAAGCGAAAGTAGGCATACCTTCAGAATCATGACACCATCATTGTGCAAAGAAGCCGTATTCCTATCCCCTCCAGTGTCTCCTACCACAGGGCAAGGTGCATCCGCCGCATCTGTCGTTGCTGCTGCATAACAGGGAACTGATCCCCCAGGTCCCCGCCAGGTAAGAAGAGATCCATTCCAGCGTTTCAGCAGCAGCTGTTGCAGAGGTAGGTGAAGAAATGAGTCAAGAGAGACGCTTCTCAAGCAGAGGCAACAGCTTTTGCTGGCCACCTGTGGACCGCCAGCAGCAGCAACATGCAAACCAAAAGATCGAAACGCCAAGCAACCACATATCTTCCCGGCTATACCCATCAACAGTATCATATATATTGCCTCACGTTGGAGATAGCTGCGTTAAGTGCTGATATGGCACTTGACGTTGAGGAGCCGGCCAACAGGTCCGAGGCAACCAGGAACACCTGCACACCAAAAAATTGATAGCAAGCACTTCTTTAGGGTTGATGCATGCAGTTGTACCTATTTTTGCTGCAGTCATGGAAAAGAGAGTCTAGGGATCGTTTCCAGAAGTGAGAAGCTGACGCTGGAACGAAAGCTTTGTCTTGACGCTGCTCAGAAGGGGAAGCAACTACTTGTAGCGCTTCTCGAGTCCATGCATTCATGAGACTATATCTTCTATACACGCGGTCTAACCTGCTGATTGAAAGGGTGACGACTCAGGGAGTGTGAAAATAGGCGCATAACAGAGGACCCCTCTCCGGCACGAAGAGAGAAACGGGCCTGTGGCAGCTGAGAGGCATTGCGCTGCCCCGTCCCGTCCCTTTGGAAGAACATTGGACGGAAAATAGCTCGATTTTAAGGGAAAGATTCAATCCATGAAGCGCGTCTAGCTAGAGAGGAAAATAGGACGGGCAGAACGAAGATTCCCCGATGCATCGGTGAGGCTGGCCCCGAAATGCTATAGAAGTCGACGCAAGTTGAGGCGAAATCGCATAGCGGGGTGTTACATATGGGATAGAATTCAAACCTGCCTTTAGGGCCCTGTGTATTTTATAAGTGGGGATATTACTGCTTCCACGCGGCAATGTGCCTTCCAAATTTGGATCTCGCCGCCATGGATCCGGAAGGCTCGAACCAGCTCCGGCACCAAAATGCTGAAAGATACTTCGGTACCTGTCTAGAAATTAATGGGAGGAGAGCCAAAGTATTACAAATAAGGGGAAAACGTAAATAATGCTGTAGAAGCCATGCGCCTTGAATTCACGATGTTGTAGCCATCCAGCGGGGCCCACCAGCACAACAAGCGGGGCCAGTCTGGAAGAAGGTATTCAACAACTCGCCAACTCCTGCATTCTGCATATTCTACAGAGACGACTAAGCACAATAAATCTGTGAAGGCCAAACAAGTCTAGAACTGGTTCTCTTCTGAAGGGTCACCACCGCGAGTAGCTACCACGCACGACATCGGTAGGCGGGGGGGTCCACTAAATTACAAGCAAAGTCGCTCTCTTATTCTTCAAGTGGACCATGAATTTCTACGCCTGACTCCTTCGCTGTGGATAATGAATGGAGGATTTCGACTTCTCATCAGACAGGCAGGATCCCCCGGTTTTCAATCCTTTGAAACGCGCTCGTGACAGCAGGTGGTTCTGCGGATCACGAAGCCTTGCAACTTCCTGCAACTTCGATCCACTGGAGCTAGTTGAATGGCTTCTCGCTATCTGCACAACTAGTGCCAGTGCCACAGTGGCAGAGGCCGACGCTTTTCAGCGCATAGCGATCTGGATACGACCGACTTTTTGCAAAGTATGTTTGCAGTCTAGCTCACGGCTGGTGCCTGATCTACTCAGCTCTGTTGTATGCTGGTGCAGTTTTTTTTCTCACTAAGTCTACCTCCATGTGAGAGATAGACGCCGCTGATCTCGCAGTACGATGTTGGGGCTTTTCCCCGAAGCCCGTCGCGCGACGCACAATGTCTGCAGCTCCTTCCCGCGATTTTACCATGGAGGTACCGGCATAAAGCCCAGCATTACAGGCAGCAATAGATACGTGAGGAACGGCAGTGGCGGCATCAGGCATATGTTAGGACGTTTCAAGATACCTCACAGATCCAGCCAGCATCGCAAGGCGGTCTCGACATTGGCCACCTTTGGTCGGGGCTGCTGTGCTACTGGCGTTGCTCTCGCTGCTGCGGGACTTCTTGGCTGGGGAATCCAACTGGTGATGCCTGAAAGGTCCCGCACCTGGGCTGTGCTACGGTGCGCGAACGCTGCTGCCACCCTTGCTGCACTCAGCATAGACTACAAACTACTGAGTAAGCATACCTTGCAGGGGGGGCAATCACGTCATGTAAAGGGGAGGGGGGGAGTTATCTCAACCTGAGGCGGACACGACAAAGGATAATATCGTCACTACGTGAACTTATTTACGCCTTCATATAGTGCTTAGAGCTTTCCACGTGCCTAGGATGACAGCCTGACTGCAAGTTTTCGCATGCACAAAGTAGTCACGGTAAGCAGTTATCCTGCAACATGCATTTGAACGCTTGTATCTTGGTGAGAAGGGGAGATGTAGATGCTTGAAATCTGTTCAGGCTGGTGGGACATCAGCGGCTGCCACCAGCGCAGTGCACGGCGCCTTGTGAGATTGGCTGAAAGAAACAGGGGGGTGTATGTCAAAATTGGGCAGCACGCAAGTGCAATGGAGTACTTGCTGCCCTTAGAATATACACAGCAGCTGCAGCGGCTTCAGTGCAATCTACCCCCCTCCCCCATGGCACAAGTGGAGACAGTGCTCAAGCAAGAACTGAAGATTGATAGGCTGGATGAAGTATTTAGGGAGTTTGAGGAGACACCAGTTGGCACGGGTAGGTTTATTAATAACCGTATGACAGGACCATACCGTAGGCTCTCTCGAGTTAACTACCGTCCCTTTCTTCGGTTCTTTTTCTCCGTTGCTGCCTTGATTCCTGGTTGTGATTCTGTAGCTGTTGAGGGCACTGCTCACGCCACAGGATGTTGAGTCGTCAACTGCCATGTCTTCTTTCAAGGGCATAGATTTGTGTTTAGCCCTTTGTATTGTAGTGCCATCTTTTCCCGTTGCAAGGAAAATTGGAGGAATATCAAGAGGGCCTCACCGCTTGCGCGCTCCTTTCTTCACTACGGATCATCGACTGCATAGTCAAGGCTGTGCTTCTGCCCCCCTGCAGCCTCGTTGGCGCAAGTACACCTAGCTGTGCTGGCAAATGGGCAGCCCGTTGCTGTTAAAGTGCAGCATGCCGACGTGCGGGAGCTTGCCGAGACGGACACGAGAGTTGTTGAACTTTTAACGGCAGTTGCTGCTAAAATATTCCCTGATGTCAGGTGAAGCACCCACGAGCGTAACAACAGTCGCCCTCGATACCTATTTATTTAGCGATAGGAATTATGCGTGCGGTGGATCTTAAGGTATCTTTCTTCTTTCGTTGGTGTTTCTACCCTCTTGCACATTTGTGCAGTGCGCACACAGGCCCTTGCTTACCTGTTTTGTGCTGTACTGTGCAACGGAATAATGGAAAGAAATAGAGTGGTTTAAATCTCTAGGTGCGACGGAAACCTTGATGGTTTTTTATGGGACGTTTGCTGCATAGCGTCAAAGCTGCGCGATTGTCCCTTCGGTTGCCTGTGCAGTGGAACCGATGTAGCGGAACCTTCTTCTGTAGGGCAGTGAACTGTTCTTCGTTACTTCTGCATGCAGGCTTGAGTGGCTTGTAGATCTGCTTCGCGAAAATCTCCCCGCCGAATTGGACTTCAGGAAGGAAGCGGAAAATGCCAAGAAATGTCGCGAGCTGTTGCAAGAAGGATGCTCCTCTTTTCGCTACGTGCTACCACAACCTTCGTTATTGCGCTCAATCCTCATACGGCTCGCAGCAATGGTGGCTTCATGGTTTTGGCTTCCTAATCCCCATTCACATTTTGGAGAAAGCAGTGGCCCTCAACTGGTAGGAACGCCAGCGACACTACCGAGCGACGGGAAACGCGTTGCAGGAAGCGGTTCGCTCGTTACAGATAAACAGCCACACTCTAGAGCCCCGCAGCATTACTCAAGGTCCTCCGCCACTTCATGCTTCCACAGAGGGAATTATACGTCGTCCTGTCTCAGCGACTATGACGTAGAGCTGTACGTACCTCGGGTTTACAACAACTTGACTACTGCCAGAGTTCTCGTCATGGAACGCTGTAAAGGAGTCCCAGTGGACGATCTGGGAGGAATACTTTCCCAAGGCAAGCTAGAGCTGCACGAGAAGGTTGTATCCAGAGTTTCCGAGGAATTTGAATATCTACTTGGGACACAAACGTCGGCTATAGTGACTCGCGTCTTCTTTTGCCGCAGGAATTCACCCTCTGGCTGTCTCGGAAGCGTTATCGAAACTCTACGGGAGACTCATATTTGACCTTGGATTTGTACACGCAGATCCACACCCTGGAAACGTAATCGTGCATCTAGACAAGAGCGCACACCCAGATAAGGACCATCAGCCACCGAGGCTTTTGTGGCAGGCACCGGTCGTTTTATCGTCTCTCAGTGGGAAGGTGGCCTTGGACAGCGAACGGCTGTCACAGAATTCAGGGCAGAAGCAGGGACGCCTTCGTCTCAGCCTTCTGGATCACGGCTTATACTGTTCACTCACTGAGCATTTCAGGTACACCTACGCCAGCTTGTGGCTGGCCATGCAACGAGGAGATATTGCAGCTGTGACTGCATGTGCAAAGGAGTTTGGCGTGGACGAATTGGCTGGGTTGCTCGCCGTTATCCTCAGCCTGAGAAGCGAAGACAGGTATGGCGGGAAGCAATATATCAAAGTTATAGCTTTGAAACGTGGTCTTAACAGGGCATTGTGCTTTTTCTTTGCTGTGGGCTGTTGTGTTTCCAGCATCAATTCGGGGTTGCAGCTGTCGCGAAAGTCTCCCGAGTAAGAATCACACTACAAAAGCCGCTTGTATGATAAGATTGTCCGCCTTTGTCAAATTCAGTTTTGCATCATTGTCTGCTTATTGCTGCCACGTGTGGGCAGAGAGGCAGAACTGCTGCGACGGTCGTTCCCCGAATATTTTACCCGGATTACTAGCGTCCTCCAGGATATTCCACACGAACTTATCCTCCTAATTAAAACGAATGATTTGGTAGGCCCTGCTTTCCCTATAGTTTCTCACATTTGACGTTTCGCAGCGTGACATCCTTTTCCTATTACTGTAGACACGCAGACTGTTTCTTCATCTTGCTGTGGCGGGTGGGGATGCTGCTGCAGCTGCGCGCCATACAAGGAAGGCTAGGCGTTGATGAGGCCCTCGTCCTTCTGCCTCTGTTGCATCGTGCATTAGCTCTGGTTGGCAAGTATGAACTGCAGGAACTCATTCAGCTGAAGGCACCTGCCCTTCAGGTACATCGGACTCCAACCTTTTTGCGTGTGTTGTACTAATTCTGGCTGGTTCGAATTGCTTTCCTGCAGAGCCATGGCATTTCTGATGTCTCCCGTCGTTACACTAGTCATACATACCTTTTGCAACAGCAAAACGTTCACAACAGGACGTTTCTGGCTTGGATGCTACATGGGTGATTGTTCAGGTTCTACATGCTCGCTGGCGATTATGGAGCGCTACGACACGTTTGAGGTGCGCAAAGCAGCTGTTGACGGTGCGCTCGATGAGCTGGGATATTCCTACAGAAATGGCGATAGACCATCTCTGTAACATGCTTTAGCCGCCGTTTCGGTGACAGATTTTAGTCAATAGACCCTGGTGTTCAGACACAACCAACGCATCTGAAATATTTATTCTAACTGGTGTTTTGCTGATGCCGTGACGACAGATGAGCCCTCTTGGAATACTTCGTAGCTTAGGTGTTATAGTAGGGTCTATATTTAACTCGAAACATAGCCGCCGAATGTAGCTGCGACGGGGAAAACCTGACATCAGCAGTTTTGTGACATGGCGTATAAATATGTACAAAACCAACCACGTTTCCCGTGGGTTTGCTACCGTAGCCCAGTAATATGCAATTTTCGTGCGTCACGATTTCTACTGCTCCCATCACTCTTCCAGAAGTACAATGTTGCTGAGAGCTTTCTCGTAAATTTATAGCACAGGTGTTTTGATGACGAGCACGCAAGCAAGCACTTCCTGACGGGGCAGTGGCATCTCTTTCGAGCCGATTTAAGTGGCTTATCCCGTTGGCGAAGAATATTATTTGCGTGAAAACCCCACCGAACGCTTTCTCCCGGGAGCGGGGAGCGCACTGCTCCATCACGTGAGCGGAAGCGACATATGGATATGATGAAATTTTCACAATGCTGTGGCGACTAGTGGATAATGTGGAACGCCTGTGGAACTGTCAACGCATGACAGAAGCGCTACAGTGCTATGGGCTTGCAAAATTTGCTGCTGGCTAGAGATGGTGTTATGATCATGCAGTACTGCACTGCACGGGGCAAAGGATGCTTGTGTACTGAACAGTGAACGCGCTATAGCTCGCTAGGAAATTTCATTACGAATGGGCCACTCGGAAGGCTACAGTTCTCTACCCTGGAAGCACAATGCAGCACGTCCTTGATGGCGCTAAGGTGTGTGTATATACTTGCGTGCAGGCTGCCCAATAAGGGTCAAGTTACTGTTCAATGATTGCCTATAGTGTTTTTGCATGTAGAAAAGACTGCTTGTTTGTGATTGCATGTGGCACACCTGTGCAGCACGAATTGCAGCTGGGTGCTTTACAACTCGTGCCATACCTCCTCCTCGGCGTGGCCTGGATTCGGCGGCCGACGACCCTTTGACCATCAGGTTCAGGTGGCCTGGGATATAGAGATCAGCATCATTTCGCAACTCCAATCTTTGGTTTTTTTGACTCTGTTGCAGCTCGTTGCCGTCGTTGAATACGATCGAAGATTCTCGTAACACTCTTCGCCATCTTCTGCTCCTGCTGCCGCAATATTTGGATAAATAAGATACGAAATTGCCGGCTTCCCCAAACGCTGGCACACAATGGTAAACTGGCTGCCCAGCAAGCTGCACTTGGTCTTGACCAGCCTGAATAAGAAACATACAGCATTGTTGGCGTCCGTGCTCAGGTCGTTATAAGCATTGTTTGTCGAATAACAAACTTGTTAGCTCCTTAACGCACACAGAAGGAGACCTATCGGCTAGCACGAACATATGGGCGAGCACCTCATGACCCGTGATACAGCAACAGTTAAGGAATAATTGCCGAAGACTCAAAATTAGCCTGCGCCGTGCTTACTCCCCCTGGAAGTGGCTGCAACTGAGTGAAGAAGTACTGGCTGATCCCCAGCAAGAATTGCTTCGCGCAAGCTTTCCTCAGAAAGCTACTCTGCTCTTCGGTTTCTTGGCCGTTTGGCATATTATCTGAGATTTATATGGCCTCTTGGAGTGAACGAACGTGCCTCCAGAACCTTATTCTCCTGTATGGTTGTTCGCAGTGACATTGCTGCTGTTTTTCGAGCATATCGCAGGGGTATATCGGTGACCCTTTGAAACGCTTTAGGCAAAAAATATTATGGCTGCTACGTGTTGAGTATATGCTGACTATAGTAGAGGTCAACTTTTACCCAACGCACAGGGAACCGCTTAGGCTGTCAGTGCCCGCATGAGCACTTCGATGAGAGAGCCAACCCAGTGAAACGAAATCATCTGAATTAAGAATAACTGACGAACACCTTTTGTCGTACTTTCACGACTGGCGCTTGTACTGGCTCTTGTGCATGCATTCCCACGCGGTTGCAGGCTGTGTATGAACAGCGCAAGCTACTGTCGTACAGAAGTGGCCTCCAACAGCCTGCTGTAACAGCGGGTGGCAATGGACTTTCGGTGTAGACCAGAGTTGCGGAGCAACAGCTGGCCGCTGAGTGAACTGTTGTATTGTGAACCCATTCCGCATCAGGGAGGAGACCAAGGCGCCTAAATGAATTCTACTGGGTAGAGAGTGGACAGAGGAACAAATAATGGACATCCTGATGCGGTTGGTGCGTTCACTTTGACCATCTGGTCCCAGATGATTCGCGGTGAACACGTGATGGTCGATATTGACCCGCGTCATAAGTTCACGCCAGAAAGTGCTAATGAACTTAGCGCCCCCATTGGTAGTGATGCTTTTGGAAAACCATGGAGCTTTGCCACTACCCCTATTGTAGCTGAGCTCGATGATGAAATGGGTATACTTGGTAAGTCTGTCCACCACGATGTAGATACTATCACAGTCTCTCACTGACGGTGACCACGCTGAAGTCCATTGATATGTCCTTCTATATACGCTCACGAACTGGAAGACTCTGTTGGAGTCTGGGCTTGTGGGTGTCCCCCAGCTTCTGCTGCTTATGCCCCAGATGAGTGAGAAGGTATTCATGGGCTACGGGGCGCATTGTAGGCCACCCAACGGAGTTTCCTGCTCGCTCCATTGAATAAAGATCATGTACTTTCCCTAGAACATTTGTGCAAAGTGGGGCTGAAACGTATAATTGGCCGAGCTGATGCTTCATTTGGTACTACGGGGGATCGCCGTCTATGCTACAGTAGTTTGCCCGCCTTCCGTTGTTGAGTTTACCGAGGTGTGCACCTACATGAGAACCTGGGGAGTATGTAGAATGCAATTTAAAAAGAAAATCGGAAGTCCTTGTATACAAGAGTATTTACAGAAAAGCGGATGATCTGTAGGGGGTAGTGAGAGTGCGTCAACAAGCACGTTGGTGACAACCTTGATATACTTCTCGGTGAAGTCGTACTGCGTGAGCTGGCAAAGCCACCGGACGGCAACATATTGTGTCCAACCTAGCTAGCTGGTGGGATTTTGTCTGTACTTAGCAGATAGTCTTATTGCCACTCAATTTGCTCTTCAAGCTGAAAGGGGCGCCGGTACCTCGGGACAAAGGTTGGAGCTTATCCCGGAATGGATTCCAAGCGGGGTATTGAGCGACAAGCGGGTGGCCGGCCGCCTGATAACTCCCTTTGTATTTAATACATGTAGGAAGTTTTGCATCAGTTGTGCGCACATCTGCAGATCTTAGCTGCCTTCATCTCTTTGCAGGTGATTCCGATTTGTAGTCCACATGACTACTGATGAAGTTGCTGCTGTTGTTGCTGCAGGGGCGTTGCCCACGCGACCAGTGATAAAGGTAGCAGAACCAGCATAGTGAGCTGCACCAAATAAACGCCATTTATACCACCAGTAGTCACATCAGCACCAGGAATAGCAACACCATGTTCGGCAGTAACTGGCTCACTGACAGATTAAACGACCGCCGCATCTGCATATATGTTTCTTCAAAGCAACTACAACGGTACTTCCCACTGATGGACAGGTATATGAGATGGGTAACCACTACCTAAAAAGGGGGTGCTTCCAGTTTGCTGCTTACGAAAGTACTACAAAGTCTCCTGCTACTGCCGCACCTCGGACCGCTCTTGGGTCCTTCGAGGCGTGCAGTCAGTAACGCGCAGTAACAGCTCCAGTAAAACAAACACGCAATGGTTCGCAGCCCGCTTCCAAATTGAGAGATCCAAAAGTTATTCGAAGTATGCGCTTAAGGAATAATATTTTATGTGGACGAACTGGAGAAACTGTTCGTCCAACGGGTATGGAACTACCACTGTCCTCTACTAACCTACTAACCGCCACAATTAATGGGAATACCGTGTGCTTCTATGCTTACTGTGGGCGTGTACGCATGAATGCAAAAGAAACAGACGTGCAGAAGCCTAATATAACCCTTCTCTAGAAATATGACGCTACCGAGGTGGTACAGCTCTTGTAGAGCTGTACTGCTTACTGTGTTGGCTGAATACACTGGTCTTCGATCAGATTGTTGACTTCGGATATATCCCCGTTGCAAAATGGGTATGGCCAACAGACTTGTACGAGATGAAGAAGCAGGAGACCGAGCATCTAACCAGATAGTTAGCTGCCCATGCCAGTAGCTAGCTCATGCGCTAACTAGGGAAACGGCCACCTTCGAACCCCACCACTGAGCTGATAGCGCATCCTTGGATGCCCTATTCAATAAGCTGCATTACTAGCTGTTGGATGAACTGGACACCGGATCACCGTATCTAGCCAGCCAGCTAGATAACCACTTGCCAATGCAACATACAAACGAAATGCTCTCCACCGCGTCTCAAAAACCATCTACTCAAATAGCTACTGGGCCTCCAGGTGCATACGGGGAGAAGTTATTTTGCAACATTGCTGATGCTGCTGCTGTAGCAGCGCTGGATGACGGCGTGTATTTATCGCTGACACACCCAGGGCTGGCTGCTTCGTTCCGCCATAACCTGAGACGCAAGAGGGTAGGGTTTGGTTTCGCTTGCGCCAAACGTCCGAGGAGGTGCATACTCTCATGGTTGCTTCGGGGCCTAAGCTTGGGGCCCACAGCTTGGCGTTTAGGGCTTTAAGAGGCGTCTAGAATATTGCCTGACTTCGGTGACAACAGCCAGGGGCAATCCTGTCCTCCGCGCCAAAAGCTCCTGCAAACCCGAATGTTGCGGCAGCAACCGTCATCGAAGTACCAGAAGAAACAGTGGGAACAGGAGCGGCTAGGGTGAACTAGAACTGCAGCAATGGCTGCAGCGGTAGCACATGGGCGCTTCCACCCACTCCAACATTAGCATCACAAGAAAAGTAGCAGCAATGGCCGCACCTGCGCGAGCCTGCGCAATAGGTGAAGCAGCAGCAAGGGGTGATGCCTATCAGCAGCAGCAGCAGCAGCTCACCTCAAGCGCAGAGCCATCGGAGCATTCAGGGGCCTTCATGACCACCATCAGGGCCTCCGCAGCCTGAAAAGCAAACCCCAAAGCCCTCAACCCTAACGACACTGAAGGGAAGTTCAATAGCTCGAATAACAATGAACGGGTCACGTTTTCATTGCTCAGGGATCAGGGTATAAGATTTACTTCGACAAGGCAACGGGGGCACGTGCAAGAGAAGCCGTAGTGCTGCAGAACACCAAAACCAGAACACGGAAGCATAAACCCCACACGCCAAACCCAAAAGCTCGAACCCAAGGTGGGGCGGTTCGAACGGATGAGTGTTTGCTGCCGTTGGCTGGGAGTAATGGCATAATGGACAGAGACTCTAAACCCTTAACCGCTACAACCCTGACGCCATACTTTCTGCAGGATCTGATGCCGCTGGTGGAGGGGAAGCGCCTCGTCTATGTATGATACAGTCACTTCCTCTCCCGTGTCAATGGGTCGCAAGGCCCTGACCTGCAGCAAATACTAAACCCCAAAGCTTTAACTATCAGCGGCAGCCCCTGAGAACCTTACATGAACCCTTCGCACAGCGGTTCCTCCCAAATTTCAAATCCTAAACCGCAAAGCCTAATCACATAACCCTTCCACTAAACCTAAACTGTGATTGCTAATTCGTATAGCTGAAACCCTTAATACCAAACACTCGTACAATTATCCAAACTTAGGGCCGTAAAACATGTAGATAGCGGACCTCTAGGGCTGTGCTGTGCAGCGGGAAGTCCGTTTCTGCATTAGGCCAGCAGCTATGGTTCGTCATCGATCCCAAGCGAAACAAACCCCACCCAATAAATGGCAACAAAGGGGCCCCCCAGGCAACCCCAGAAGGCCTTGAATATGTTTGTAGGGCTCCGGGAGCTTCACGCTCCCCGTCGGCGTCGTCCCAGCGTGTAATCGCGTGCACCTCTTCCAGCAACTGCCGCACGTAAAAGCCCTAACACTGAAAGTATAAACCCCAGCCCCCTAAGTGAGAACCCCAACCCCTTGTCCCTCAACCCTCGAAGCTAGACAATAGAGCTCAACCGCCGAGCCCTAAATTCCCACCTAACGAGCCCTGAACTCCCACCCGCGAACTCTAATCCGAAAAAAAAGTCGTGATCCATAGGTGCTAAGCGCTAACGCACTTTCCGTAGCACAGACACATGCTTCTCATCCAAAGCTGAAATATCATGTAGCTCAGGCGAAGGCTCCTGACACGCTCCAGACAGCGGAGGTACATCGGTGCATTCCCCTGAAAGGCGCTGTTGATCTTCAAGTCGGAAGAGGGTTCGCTGCAAGTCGAGCAGACGGCGATTGAGCGGATGAGGGAACTCCACATCGAGACAAACTAAGGAGAAAGTCCCCTACGTATGCAGACAGCCCAAGGCAGGACAAAACAATGCATTGAGAGCTGTTGCGGAGGCACCACGGGCAGTAACAGCAGCCCTGGTAATCTCCAGCTGCAACATCTGTAGTACTCGTAGCAGCAACAAATGCACCTCCACCCAGCTGGTGCTGCTGCTAAGCATTCTGCAGCCTGCGGGGCCTTAAGGCAGGGATGAGATAGCGTAGGGAATCTGCCTGTAGGCAACGGAGGGTGGAGATGGGATTTACTGCCTGCAGCGCATGGCTTGCTGACCAGGAGGCGTGAATACGAATCAAACTGAAGAAAATTTCCGAGTGCTTCCTTCATTTCTGGGCCTCTCAAACAGCTGATGATTGGGTCGATGACCCTCTTTAGAAGGGCCAACGACTCGATGAGGAGAGTCCTCCTCCCCTCCACGGTCTCTGCACGGGAGCCCCCAGAGGCATCCAAATGACCTCCTGGAGCGGCGTGCTCAGGGGCAAGCAACTCCCTGCATTGCCCATGCACACAAATTGTACCCTAAGGCGTAGACACCAAGCTTCAAACCTTTAAGCACCGTCCTCCCCCAACGGCTGCAAGCGCAGAGGAGGTGAGGCGCGAGAAACAGAGCGCACGGTTCAGAAAGCGAAGCAAAACTGACAGCAGGCATCACTCCTCGCGACATCCAGCTCAGCAGAAGCGGCAGCAACAGTAACAGCCACACCAACAACAAAACGTAAACGAGTGGGACAAGCTGAAAACCAATGAACGGAGGCGAGCAGGGAGGGAAGCAAACGTGCCAAGAGGAAGCGTTCAACAACCAGACACACAACGACGACTGGGACAGCACCCTTGACGAACAAAACCAAATCCCACAAGCTGCGCATATACCTGAAGACGGGTAAATGCTACGACGAGATATACATCTGGGTACACCAAAAACCAAATACACACACCTACCAATGGCACAAGAGCTGCATATTCACCAGGGGAGGAGAAACCCTTACCAGGGGGCAGAGCAGAATTGCCGGAAAGGGCGAATGGCATCTGAGAAGTGACGCCCCTTAAAAACCACCTCAAAGACCACGTGGGCCATGCATATGCCTGCGGTGCCAAACCCTGATGCCTAAACGTGAACTCTAAACCCTAGTAAGACCCACAGTGTTCACCACCAGGAAGCAGTGAGCGAAGCCCTAAGGACCACACGCTTACATCTGAGCCCCAAGTTCATTCTCCTTAGCCATGAGAAATTCCTACTGGGGAGCAGTATAAGTTCTGAATTCGTGACCAGTAAATCCTGGAGTCTAAGTCCTTTAAAAGTTTTAACCGTAAACTGGAAGCCGTAAGCGGTAATCAATAAAACATACCTGCCATCACGAGACCATCGTGGTGCTTTCGGGCGTGAGATAGGAATAAAAGCCAAGCGCTGCGATCCGCCGCCTCCACACAAACCATTCGATGAAGGGTCTCGCGACGAGCGTGCTGTCCGCAAAATCCTAAACCATAGACCCTAAACCCTCAACTCTGGGCCCGTGTTGAACTAAAAGGGCACAAGGCAACGACTGAAAGTCCTCCACTCCATTTTATGCCCTGAACTAGGACTTAGAGTTTTCAGTCAGGTGCTAGGGTTCGGGAAAGCGGTTCGTAGACAGGGGTGAGGGCATCGGGATTAGCATTTAACTTGTCCACAAACCTCGCGACATTCTTGGGAACAGAAAACAGCCGGACAGTCTGCCTCGCCGCAGGCGACTACTGGACCCAACGAAAGTCCCTGAACGACACACGCGAGGGCCTCAAACTACAAATTCAACTCATTCCACAGGCCCAATCCGACAATGTCCTCTCTGGGATTGACAATTTATGATTAAGGGTTGGGGACCTTAACGGTGAGACAGCAAATCGCTCCTGCTCCCCGTCTGCGCCTCTCTCACTGCCTTCTGAATGAAGCTGTCAGGCAAAAGTAGCGAATCCGCAGCTAGTTCATGCCGTCCTGCTCTAAAGCAACAACAACAAGAGCAACAGGTGCAGCAACAGCAGTAGCACTTGCAGTAGTAATGGCAGTTTCAGTGCCAGTAAGAGTCGCAGCATCAGCAACAGCAGCTGTTACAGCGGCGACAACAGCAACAGGAGCCACGTCTGCACTGGGGCAGCACTGCTGAACCTCCGTTAATGACAGAGCGTCGGCCTTTATGCCGATCCTCTGTCATTAACGGAGGTTCACGGCTTTACGGCTGAGAGTATGTATAAGCGTTTGCGCCCTCAACTACGGCAATGATTTATGGTTAATGCTAGGTCAAATGAAGAGGAACAGTGAATTTGGCGTGGTTTGAAGGTAGGGTCTAGGTGAAACTGACTGGGTAAGAACATGGCGAATGCAGTCCTTCAGCGAACCGACGAAGCGCAAACAGTTGCTGCAGGTCAGCCCACATAACCTGAAAGCGCATTCAGAACCCAAATTTCCAAACCATAAGCTCCTGCTGGAAAACCCACAGCGCGTGAACAGGCTGATTGGCGAGCGCTACACCTTAAACCCTTGACAAACCGGGAGAATTCGTGCTGCACCGCGAGCAGCGGGGTCTCCTCAGTGTAAATGACCTGAGCACAGCGTTCTCTCAACCCATCTAGCGTTAAGCGCTCGCGGCGTTTGCCATAAAGCCTGGCTGCAGCCGCGGGCAGCTCAAAAACAAATTCCACCTACCTACGTGCAACACGAGCCCCAGCTAGTGGTACCTGAAGCTAGCATATGCTGCAGGTAAACCCCTACGCAGCTGCAGATATCTAACACTCGCCGTATGAAACAGAAGCCTTAGCTACGTGGCACGCGTCTTCTAGCCAGCTAGCTGCTGTTGCTGCTGTCAGTCTGCAGCCAGCGGCGCCTCACCTCGGAAGCTTCTATGGGTTCGGAAGCAACGAGGCCTCTAGATCGTTTGCCGCCTAGGAATTTCACATGCACTCGGGGGACTTCAGCAGAAGGCTGCAGCTGCGGATGTTGATGATTATCGTCTTGCTGCTGTACAACGTCCGGCTGCCACTCTTCCTGTTGCTGCTGCTGCCGCTGGTGCTGCTGTCCAGACTGCCTCTTGTGATTCGAGTCTTCCTTATGATGCGTTTCGCTTTGTGTATACTGTTTCTGTTGATCCTGTTGCAGGTGATCTCGCTGCTCGCGCTCCTCTTGCGCCTGGGGTCTGGGTTGCTGCTCCTGCTGCGTTTGTTGCCGTGGTCGTACCATTGCTTCATCACCATCGGGTTGCCGCATCAGTTCTTGGTGCTGCCGCTATCTTTGCTACTGTGCCGTCTCCCTTGGTGCTCTTCCTGCGTTTGCTGCTGCTGCGCGTGTGGCCGCTGCGGCTACATCGCGCTAGACGATGTAGGGAGTTTGCGTGGCTGTAAGAGTGTGCAGAACGGTATTCACAAGGTCTCCTTTTATAATGAGGGAACCGCAATTCGATTGTCCTGTGCGCGAAGCACTACCTAGATGGGAATGCAGCGAGGGGGCAGTGTGGTCCCCAGGAAGCCGCGATCATATGTTGATGGTTTGGGGCTTGGAATTGACTCATTGAAATAGCCCAAAACTCTTGAGATTGGCGATACGATTTCGAACTACAACTTACAATAACACCGCTTAATTCATATCCTAGGGGGGCCCCCAAAGGGCCCCCGGTCACTCACGGGCCCCTTGCCGCCTCCGCTGTGGAACATCTTCGGTGGAAGAGCTTAGTTCTTCCAGCATAAAGTCACCAGTGTTTTAAATTTTAAATATACAGTAAGTAAACTGTTTAGTTAGAACTACTGTTATGACGAGAGTGTGCATACTGCCCGTGCATGCCAGGCTCTTTGTAGATGTAACCGGTCCATAGCGGCCCCAGGGTTCGCGGCCTGCTCACATAGTTTATTATCCCAACCATTTCCTCATTAATTGCTCATTTCTAGGACACAAAATTTGTTATTTCTGTGCTTGGAAAGGTGTTGCTAGACCATTTTGAGCCCGTAACCCTGAAATGCTGTCTGGCGTGGAGACCACCGACCGGGGGTGTCTGAGGAGCTGTGTTACTGTGAAGTTTTGACTGCCCCAACATTCACCTTTGAACAATCCTTCTCTCGGAACCTTTTAAGTTATTTATTTGCCAGTATATTTTGGTAGGAACTTTGTGTATCCTTAACCCCTCAACTTTTCCGTCCCTTGCCCGCATGTGCCACCCCCAGTAAACCCTCGGGCAGTCGTGAGGTTGAGGATGGTTAAGAGATACACCCAAAACCTCTTCTCTGCCTCGTACATCAGGGATTTTTGCCAGATCCAATTAATGTTCTGTCGTCAGCCAACCGTAGTCGCGCTGCTCTCTGGGCCCTTGATGTCAAGGGCCTGATTGTCCGGAAGGATGGAAAGCGATCCCGAGTTCTTGTCTCACCTGCAGCAACTTGGCTCCGAGTACAAACGGCTGAAGGAGCAACGCGAGGAGGCCCAAAGAGTAGCTGAAGCCCTGCAAGCCCAGAACAACCAGCTACTTACAACCAATCAGGAACTTGCGAGACAGCGCAAAGAGCTCTTGATTGAAAACAAAACCTTAATAGAAAAGCTTCAAGCGACGACCCAAGAGAAGACGTTGCTGGAGCAGCAACAGCAGGAACAGAAAAGCCAGATCCAGGATTTGCAGAAGGAGCTGCAGCAGCAACGGGAGGCAGCAGCCGCAGAAGCAGCATCCGCCGTCGCCGAACGAGAGGCTGCAAAATTGAGGCTGATTGAGGCCAGTAGCAAAGCAACAGCAGCAGCAGAAGCATTTGAAAGACAGCTAAAGGAGGCGCATGAAGCTGCAGAAGCCTTTAAGGCGAAAGCAGAGGCGCAGCACAAGCAGCTGACAGAGGCCAATGCCAAACTCAGCATCGTAAGCCCTAGACACTACTCCCTTAATTACACTTGCATGCCCCATATCCTCAAGCTGAGGCCTTACAGGGACAGTCCCATACACGTACACTCGATGAGGTAGAAGAATGATTAAGGTGGCAGTTTAGGCTTGGATTTACAGACACGGGTTCAGTGAATTAGGAGTTGCGTTGAGTGTATGTGGTTTCATGTTCAGGAAAACAAGGAACTTTCGGAAAGGAGCAAAGACCTCAACGACCGAAATCGGAACCTACAGAAGAAAAAACAAGAGCTCGTGGAACAGGTGAATTCCTGAGTACAAACCCTGAGCCCTAAACACGAACCCTATGCCCTTGGCATAATAATAACGTGCCCTGTACTCCGAACCTTCTAGGGTTAAGGGTTTGGGCCCTAGCGCCTCCTCATCTTCCGTTGTCTTTCATTCGGGTCCGTTGGTGTGTGGCTTGCGGAAAGGAGTAAGTGCATGCGAACTGATGAATGCGTTGGTTATTTTTCATACTTGTTCACCGGTTTAAAGCCAAAACCTTTTTCATCTTCCACGCGTTTACGCGTTTGCAGGTCAAAGCACTAGAGGCAGCGCAACGGCGCAGCAGCGAGGAGCAGCTGGTGCAGCAGCAACAGTTTCAGCAGCAGCAGGAGGAGCTACGCTCTGTAAAACAGACCAACAGGACTCTTCTCGCCAAAAGCAAACAGCAGCAAGAGGAGAAGCAGGAAGCTCTCAAGGCGCTGCGGCAGCAACTGCAGGATCTGCAACTGCAACAGCAACAACGGCAGGAACAGCTTGAGAAATGCACTCAAGAAGTGGCCGCGACTGAGGCACAGCTGCTGCAGCAGCAGCAGGCAGCTGCAACACAACAAGAGCTGCTGCAGCAACAAATCGAGCAGCAGCAGCAGCAGCTTAGAGCCGCCTTAGCGGCAAATACAAAAGCAGCAGACGACCTCAACACTGAAAAGGCACGCGCAGCAGAAGATCGCATGCATTTTGAGATGCAGCTCCAGGAGCTGCAGCAGCTACAGCAGCAAACAGCGGCACAAGCTACAGCAGCAAGTGAAGAACACCAAGAGGCAATCAGGAGAGTAGAGGCTCTTTGCAGTGAACGCCAACGAGCATACGAACATCTGGGGCCTCTTCTGTTGCAGGTGCGGCACCGTAGCAGCGTCTGCACCAACAGCAGCAAGAGGAGCTGTAGCAACAGTAGCAAACGCGACAGCAGTGATGGAGAGGACGATGCAGAAGATCGAGAGGGCGGAGCCTTAGCAGCAGCAGCAAAGCGTGCTGCAGCCGCTTACCTGCACTTGAGGAATGAGCACGGAAGGGTTTGCCAGGATGCAGAGGTACTACAGCAAGAGCTGCAGCAGCAGCAACAACAACAACAAAGACTGCAACGGGAGATAAGGATGGCGACGGAAGAAACTCAAGCAGCTGTTAGAGAGAAGAGGGAGCTTGCCTCTCGATATGTGGCTCTTGCACAGGTGTGCATAGTCTATACCGTTGGTCACGGTATAGGTTTAGCCACTGCAGCTTGGCATATCTTTAGATGTTTTATGGCTCCGAATAGGTGAAGCTGAACTTGGTTTCTCTGTTTACTGTGCCCCTAATCACCCCAGTTTTAAATGCATATAATAGAGTGGGCCGTGCATGTTTTAGGGCTTAGGATATGTGTGTGTGGCACTGATGTGCAGGGCTTGCAGCAGCTGGCCCGTGAGAGTGAATCACTGGGGTGCTGCGGTTTCTTGCAAGAAAGAAAAGAGCATGGCGCTTCGCTTGTGCCCATCAGAACCAACGCAGCCCCAAACGCTCAAACGCATGCGGCACCAGAGTGGGGTTCTCTCTCCGCTAGGGCCTCGACCACCGACAGCTACGCACTTGCTTCACCACACGCTCAGAGCTAATCCAGCGGTCTCGGCTTCCGAAACGGTTGTCGCTGCTGCTGCTCCAACTACTCCTGGTGGCGGCGTTCCTGCACGCTTGCGTTGCTATAGGTCACACTGCTGCTACTGCGGAGCAAAGGATAACACAGGTGGCCCTTATAGAAGGGAGGCCAGATAACTCGTTAGAGCTGCAACCCTATCCGTCGCTGTGATATCTTCGCTAGCTACTCGGCTAACTGCATTTACGATTTCCGCCGGTGCCACAGGCTGATCTGACAGCTGTTTCCGCCTGTCCTTCTTGCCCGGGTTTCCTGGTGGCTAGATAGACGTAGCTGGCCGTGTGTCTGGCCATGTCGGCCTTCGCGTCAAAACAGTTTAAGCGTACAGTTTCCAAGATGGAGCTGTTGTGTTGTTGCTGCATTTTCGCGCAACGAATGACAATAAATACCAACGACGCCGAAGGCGATATTTTCAACAAACAGCGCCCCTACTCACATGAACTCCCAACTGTACTAGCAGCTTCTGCTGCTAATGTTAACTGCTGTATGCCTGCCACCTACAGACTGATTTGCTTCGGAAGGACTCTTTAAATGACAGCGAAAGGCACATGACCGGGCTTTGGCCGTGTAGGCGGTATGCGCCATCGCGAGCAGCAAGCTGCACAACTAACTAAGGGGGCACCGTGAACAGCTCAGCGCCTATTGTTTTCTTCTCAGCTGCTCGCATGAGGACAACGAATTAGCCGAGTAGCTTTCCACGCTGTCCCATTCTAAGCAGAGCAGAGTGGTGTTCGTGGCGCCGCAAAGGCGAAGGCACTCCAGCAAGCTCGCTGCAAGCTGAGCGCTAGACACTCATGGCCTTATAGGAGCGGGCAAAGCGACTAATCGCTGGAACTGAATACGGCGTCGTGGGATTTCCGCGAAGGCGGCCTTCTACGAGGAGAGTCACTGTTGCTGTCTTCAGTCCCCAAGAACGCCTCAGCAACAGCGTCAGGTGTGAAGGCTGAGTCCGTGTCTGCAGATTGTAAATGCGATTCTCCATGTGACTGCCATTCCTCCTTATCTTCCTCCTCTTGGCGAAACTCCTCATCAAGCACAGCGCTGATCTTCTCTTGGTCCCGTCCTGAACAAAACCGCATAAAACCACCACGCCATTTGACGGTATATCACGAGGGACAGCTACTTGATTAAAACATCCCGGGAGCACTTGCCCTTTTCTGTCATAACAATACCCCTCTGAACACCCACGCAAACCCTGCTTTGTTTGCGAAGTACAAGCAAGCAGCCCCGTTCGGCGTGATTGCGACGGTGTTTGCGTGATGAGTCATTTTCCGCTGGCTGAGGTGTACAGGACTTCCAGCTTATTGAAGCGCTTCAATTTAGGCATGAGACAAACAAATGAGTTGCCACAAACAAGCTGTGACTGGAACTCAGGCTAACTAGCAAGGGCAAAAGCAGCCACACAAACAGTGTCAAAGGCAGGTGCAGCAGCTTCGGCAGAGACAGGAGCGGCGGAAAGGGCCTTTGGTCAAGGGGCTCACCGTAGGTGAAGTGGAGGAGCCCGTAGAGCAAGAATGAGATGGACCATGGGATGACCGTGAGAAAGGCGAGAGCACAGGCCAAGGCATTTGCGTTCCCCAGCCTCAGCTGTTCGGGCATTTCAGCCACCAGCAAAGTTGTACGCAGATATCCAAAGGAATGCTCCGCCAAATACCCCACAAGAGGCGCCCCCAGAATAGCGGCGCCGCTCCCTTCCACTGCCACCGTCTGCACGTACACCAGACGCAAAGGCGGCAACAAACGGCTACCGCCCTTCTCAACACGTTCACGAGAAGCAGCTACTACTCAAGAAGCAAAGAAACAAGAGTGCAAGATGCAATCAAGCGCATAGACCTCACACGGCCATGCACTATCCTTCCCCTGGCACAAGCAGCTCATCAGTAGCAGATACAGCCACTTGCAAGGCAAATCCAGAATCATCCCACCCAACCAGTTAACCTTCAAACACGAGCATCGGCATGTGGGCACGAAACCGCACAATGCGCGCAGCGTACAGCAAGAAATGAACGCCAAGCCCTGAGGCGCTTGCCTGTTGCTTCTAGTGTCTGCAAGTGGCAAGGCTGGATTTGCAAGCGTCAGCTCACCAAGGCAAAAACAGTGGCTTTGTGGTTGGGGCGGACGACGTCTGCCAGGATAGGCCTGTTGACTGCTACTCCCGCCATTGAGGAGAGACCAACAAAGAGAGCCAGCAGAATAAACACTGCAAACGACGTCTCTTCCTTGGGGACAACCACGTAGGCGATCACCAGCAATGGTACACGCACCGCCATGGCGAACTGGCCTGAGACAGAATGCACCCATTGAAGAACCATACTGTTACTCTTCTCCCCCAGAAGAGCTCACAAGCCCTAGCATGGTAAGCAGACAACCCGCAGAAACCACGCTCACCCACACCCACACGC
>CAJFCY010000198.1:0-23483 GCA_904066265.1 Eimeria zaria | reverse complement strand
TATATATATATGCGCCCATACAAGCAGCTGTACATATTACAAATAGAATTTGTATATTACACTTTCCACACAATGAAACACCAACTGCTCCGGCACATTCGCAATCAGTCCTAGATTTTAGCAGAACAAGATCAGCCCCAGTAGGAAATGGAAATACTGACGTGATGGGCGATTTGTCGTTCTCGAAGACGGAAGGTTTCAGCATGCAAACCAAGCCTTTCTCGGTGCAGCCATTCACAGTGTAGCAAGTGGCTGTGGTCTTCGTTCCCTCGCTAACGAGAGAGACAAAGTTTGTTGCTGCGCCTGTCTTGTAGAGGGTTTCGTCTGAAGTGTACTTTGGAGGGATGGTCACGTCGCTGACAAGAAACGCAAGTGCACTTCAAAGATGGGATCAGCCTTATGGTACGGGCACACGCAGCCTATGATATTGTCTGAAATCGCTTTATGTACCCGCTGCTTATGCTGAGGGAGGAATGCCTTGATTGATTAGGGGCAGCTGGAAGACTTGGAGGAGTGAATGTCCCCACCTGAACTTCTTGTAGCCCTCCTTCCAAGCGTTGAGAGCATCAAAGCAGCCGGAGGTACTGCCAGAGTAGTACATGAGGCTGCGTGTTGCGGTGCCATCCTGAGGACAAATAATGTAGGGACCGCATGCATAGTCGAAATTCGTTGCAACCTCCCCACTAACCTCCTTCCCATCGTGTAAAGCAACATTCAACACAAATACCCTGGCCGGTGATATCTTTTGCGGGTTCGTAAGACATCGCAAATGGCACGAAATATTTTAAAGAAAACACGTGTTGAGGCGGACCGAGACGCTGGCGGTTCCTGCCTTGAGGCCGGCGCAGGTCAAGCCTTTCAAAAGCTCGTCAGTTTCTGTTTCTGCTGCGGTTTTTTGCACATCTCCCGCAGTCGATGTCTCCTCAAGGAAAGGTTCCAGTCCAAGGCTGTCTTGTGTGCGGAACTCATTGATTTCTGCAAGGCAGTTTTCCTGTCCCTCTGGCATGATACAATTGACAGTAGAACACAGCACAGTTGTATCTCAATAAGTGTTTGCCATTGCTCTCCTCCAGGCGCGAATTGCCTTTCTGAAGATTCAGCATTCATCAATATCACGCTGAAATGGCACTTCTCTACAGAATACCCCTCTCCAGCACCCATTCCGCATTTGCCATCGTTGCGTAGAAATTTGTACGATATGGTGCATGTGCAGAGGCTTCATACCGCGTTTTGTGAGTTCGACCTTCTCCGTGACGCCACTCTCGCCACCTTCCTCGTTGGTGTCTCCGTTCTTTAGGGCCAGAATTTTTTTCCATGTTGTTTCGCTGTTCACATACATATAAACATTGAATTGATCTACTGCACTAGGGCCTGCATCACTGTGCGTAGGGACGATGTTGCCTACTTGCAGACAGGCCCAAAGTGTTTGTTAGTTATTCTCCGAAACCAAGTATGGAGATATGGGGCAAAAGCTTCACACAACGCAGATTCCTCGTGGAGGAACCGAAAGTGCACCTCTACGAGCAAGCCGGCATGCCAAGAAACAGAAATGTTATTCCAAAGAAAGCATGTTACGCGGAGCACATGCTTTTGTATCGACAGCATCAAATAGTTGCATGCAAGGGCACAAATGTTTTTGTCGTAGGGTTTCTCCGGAGAGGCTCACAACATACCTGATAGGCGGTGTCTGTTCCACCAAGGTGGGCTCAGAAAGGAAACATATGAGCGCGCCTTTATCGCAGCCCGTAGCGTTATAGCACCTCATCACACGGGTTTTTTCAGTCATGAGAGAAGCGAATCCCCCCACTGCGCTGTCGTAGTAGATCGTGCCGTCAGCATCACTGCGCTCGGCACCCTTGCGAGCGAAGGCAGGAGGGACATCGGTTGTAGACTGCCTGGTTTATGAAGGGGCAAAAGGCATAGCTCTACGCTTGCCACCGTATGAGCACAAATTGAGTTTTTATCTACAGTTCCTGCTCGCGATTTAACAACACGTGCTTGGGCTGGATGTTGTGCATCATGAATTCGTAACCGATAATCTACACCTCTGTGCTTTCAGGGATGTCTACTGACTCAAGCTTAGTAAATCCAGTTTTCCAGTGGTTGACAGCTTCGTCGGCTGATGGGACCTGGCCTTCATCTTTAACAGCATAGATGATAGTGTGTTTTGTTGCAAGCTGCACATAGGTTGCACCACAGCGCATCAGACGGTACATAGCTGACCCCGTCCCTGTTTATTGTGTTTTCTTGTCCTGCATGTGTGCTATGTGCGTGTGTGTGCCTATCTTTCGGAGGCTGGCCCAACTTGAAATAATAAGGATTTAATATATTTATGCGAATAGTTGCCCCAAGTAAAGGCTCACCGTTGGATCTATTTTTGAATTGTTTATATCATCACATGTCAGGCCGTACAGCGCAGTCTCATAATCGGTAGGACTGCCAACCTGTTTCGCCGTTTTCGCTTTTGCTCCGTCTACTGTAGTGAATTCGGGAAGGTTTAGTCCGTCGATCGTACGAACAGCATTCACCGCGTTCACGCAGTCTTCGTGACTATCACCTGCAAACACAAGCCGGCATGAAATATTTGCCGAACGGTGAAATTCAGTCCACTTCACTCTGGCTGTTTCCTACTGTCTGTATGCGCGGTGTCAACGATGCATGCTCGTCTCACCGTGAGCCTGGAGCTTAGGCTTATTGCCAAAATTTTCTTCAACCTTATGCCACATCTCGGGACTGCAAAAATTTATGAAGAATGGTTCATATGGTTCAGCTGATGCTCGCTTTAGTCGTTGACGACTTGGCGGAACTTTGAATTCAAGAAGAAACAAAGCATTCCCTTTGTTTTAGTTCGCGTGTTCGGGTGCTTTGCCGCTAAGGGGGAACTGGAGTGCCTCTAAAAGAGCGCATTCCCTACACTGTTTCCTTGGCTGTCGTGCACTAACGGCACAAGAACCTCTCGTAAAGGGTGTGCACGCTCACGTCACAGGATGTGCCTCGTTGGCTATGGTAGAGGGATTGATGTAGCAAACAAGGGTTGTGTCTTCACAACTTGTTGGTGTGCCGCAGTAAATTGTCTGCGCACTCTTGCTCAGCAGGCTGACGAGGCCTACCGCATTCGGGTTATTACTGTATGGTTCCTCTCCTTCGTTGAACTGTGCAGGGTATTTGCCCCTGAAAGGACACGCAGGAGCCCGGATCTGCCGTGGTCTACAGTGCTATGATCATAACTAGGCCGCATATAGGACCGATATAGCATAGGTGTACTTACTTTAAGGGTTCAAATCCTTTCTTCCACTCTTTAAGCGCCTCTTCGCAAGTTATAGCGGACCGCGCGACATCGGACCGTGTGGCCGAAATGACAAGTGCTTTACCAGAAGCATTATTTTCCTGTAAAAAGCCACCCCAGGGCGCCCACGTTCTCTATTAATTCTTCATTTGCAAAGAGAAGCTATTCATTTTAGTGAGTAGTAGGCTTCTGCCTGGTGCCGGACGCTGATGTCATCGAATGTGCCGCTGGACTTACAACAAGGTGTGTAAATTCTCCGGATTTAATTTTGTCGCATTGAACTGTGTTGAAGAATCCCGTTAGATCTGTAGTTGGAGTTCCGCCGGTATTTGGTGTGTATAATTGTGCTTGCGAATCCAGTTCCCGCCGCCACGCGTTTATTTGATCCGTGCAGTGTTTCTCTGGGTCGGCAGCTGAATGTAACCGCAATATTCAAAATCTGCGCTAAGGCTATGACTCCTGTATATTACCTCTAATCGCTATGAAAGTTAACGCGTGCCACTGCTTGTTACTAGCATGTTGCTACTTCGTGTGTTACGCCTTGCCGCTTAGGGACGCTGCCTTCTCTTTCTGAGGTTGTTCTACGTATCTTTACTCTCGAACAAGCCGGCTGCAGCGGGCCGAGTAAGTGTTCACTAGTTGTTTGAAGTGTCGCTGTAATAAGCAAAATAAGAGTTGGGTAGGCTTTTTTTTGGGATTGCTTTGCAGCAGGCGCTGCAAGGAGCGCTTCAGTAAGTGACAGAATCTGCCTTCTTCCCGCACCGAGCAGCGGCCATTATGCTGCACGGGATATTTAAAACTAATTCGTAAACTTTTCCTTAAGTATTTTGACTCTATTGGAGCTGTCTAGTATCCTGAGCTAAGATCGAGGAGCCTTGTCTTTAGGGTTGGCTGCAGCTGGACGGCCACAAGAACCGTTGCTGCGCCAAGTTCGCTGCAGATATTGATACAACTTACCTAGCTTATCCAGCCCAGTTATACTGCCGCCAACGCGAAACTGCTGGAATGTCCTTTTGCCTTGAGCGATGGCATCCGCAAAGCTCCCTTGAGCAATTGCGGTCGCCACCGCCAGTGCGGCACAGGTGCAGAGCGATTTCATCCTTTTAAATAGGAAAAGTACCGGTGCCGCCTGCACTTACAGAATTATATTCGCTTTTTTAAAAAAATCTGGACCTTTTTATTCGGAAATGAGCCAGCAGTCGGCGCACCACCCTGGGCCTGAGCCGGGGCCCGCACGCCCGATTCCGCCACCTGCGGATTGCACCGCCAGACACTAAGAGAAGCTGTGTTGCAAAATAGTGGCTTGAGAGTTCTTAAGTAATAAATTACTCAATAATCAGTCAATCCACTGATATGTCCCCTAATGTGATATCTACGCAGTAACAAAGAGCGCTTTCCTTACTTACGCTGCAGCCCGGTGACCCTCGTGGTCTAAGGGCACACAACGCAACACTTAATGCAGCTTAACGTCACACAAATTAGCCTATTAGTTTAAATGTCCCTTTAAAAGATCAATATAATTGTAGTACAATAAAAATTGATCCTTTAACCTGTGTGTCGGCCACTGGCCTCTCTCCGGCTGCGGCTCAGTGCCAGCGCGCATGCACTGTCGTGATAACAGGCGTTCCAAGAACGCCCAACTGCATAACACTTCAATCCCTCTATGGCTCTCTTTTTTACCTATTTGCCAGTACAACTTAATTGCATCTGTATTTGCAGAAAGGCCCATACCTGCCGAGCCGTTCTGACCGGCGGCGCATGCAGCTTTGCAGCCCGGTAGCCTCAGGGTACTGTAGATTGCCTTGTACGCTTCTAGAAGGCTCCAGATAGTCAACATTGAATGCAGGGATAGAAGAAGCAACACAATCGTCATCATATCAACCCTCTTCTCCCCAGCCCTGCAGGAGCATTCCGGCCATCACCAAAGCAGCATACCCGTGACTATCTCCCGCCAGATGTTTATCCCTGTCCTTCCTAGAACAGAAGCCACTGGCACATTCTGCTTTCCAGACTGATGCTATGCTGCGAGGTAATGAGCCGCAGGCCCTTTTGCTTGTCGGGTGTGTAAGAACAGCGCACTCCTCCCACTTCCAGAGGTGAAAGGATTCCTTAACGTACAATGATGTCTGCGGTTAAGCCGCAGACGGATAAGCCCTGCGGTGTAGGCGACTCTACAGCTGTCAGTGCAGGGAGCTGCGGTGAATCCGAAGCTGCGTTTGCAGCGAAAGCAGCAGCTGGCTTGGACTGGAAGTCTCCAGCAGCAGCATATGCTGATCGTTCCTACATTCTACTGCTGCAGCGACAGTATCCAGCAGCCTTCGCTGCTGTTGCTGGTGCTGCTGCCTCCACTGGACAGCTGCAGCTTCTGCAGGACCCTTTGTGGCTGACAGCAATGGGGGCTGCACATGTGCGCCATCACAGCACAAAGTTCGAAGTGCCACGCAACGTAGAAGCAGCAGATTTGTCTGCTGCAGCAGAAGGCAACGCCGTCGCTGCGGCGATCCGCGAGGCTGCTAAGGAGGCAGGGGGAGGTAACCCTCTAGTACGACTGCAAGCCGCAGTCCTATTGGGTGAAGCAGCAGCTCTGCTGCACACAGTTGGCCAGGGTTTGGCTGTTTCTTCATCACAAACGTCTGCAGCAGGATATACATCATCTGCATCTGGGTTAGATTATAGCCAATGTCTTGCTGCAGCAGCGGAGCGTGCGGCTAATGCACTCGAAATGTGGCACTTCCGGCTGATGTCGTTGCCTGTTAGTATTAGTTTAGTGAGCTTAGGATCCCGAGGTGCTACACCTTGGAAGCCGAGGCCTTGCAGCGCCTTCTCTGGTGCTGCTGCAACAGCGCTGCTACAGCTGCCAGCAGCCATGAATGAGCTGCTGCTGCTGCATCAGCAGCTACGCTTCACGTTAGGGTTTTTAGGTTCTCTCGATGCATACGCCTTCGAGAAGGTACAGCCACTTCTTATCCGCTGTACGCAGGCGCTGCAACAGGTACAGCAGTTGGTGTTGCACCTAATGCCACCGGCAGCGACAGCAAAAACCGGCGAAGGAGCAGCAGGAGATGCAGCAACTGAAGCAGCATCAGAAGCAGAAGCAGTGGCGGCAGATACTGCAACAGCTGTGCCGGCTGATAATACCTATGGTGGCGTTGTTCTGCCACCGCTTACCCCGTCGCCATCGAGCGCGCACGACAGAGAAATGAATTTGCAGCTTTTGTTGAGAAGCCGAGAGGCAATAGCCGCACCAGGTGAGCACTCATTCTGTGCGTAAGTATGCATAAATGAGGTTGTAATTTTTGAGGGTAGAGGGAAGGGTAAGATGAATAGCTAGAGCACCCTCCTGCTGCTCTTCTCTCTTTTGATGGTTCCGCGGGTGTCTTCTTCGGTGGTTTTGGGGTGTTTGCAGGTTTGAGTAAAGCTAGCAGCACAGATAGAAGGATTCAGCATAGACAGCAGGATGTGTTACATTTTTGCTTGAAACCGCTGGTGCTACCTCTTGGCAATATATTGTGGAATTTGAGGTCTGTAGGTAAGAGGCAGACAGCTCAAGAAGTATTTCTTTCTCGAGATCTCTTCCTCCCAACGGCCAGCCCGTATTGGAGAGGTGATTTCCCTTGTGCTGCAAATGTTGCAGCAGGGTCATCTGTGGAAAGCAGCTTCCTTCTCAAGCATGCAGCAAAGTTGCACGCCTTGCTGACATCCTCCTTAAGGCCTGAGCTAGCATTGCGCTGAGGTTAAACAGAATACCTATATTCAAATACCTAGAAGGTGGACTGAACCGCTGTAGTCCACGGTTCAGAATTTGAAAAGTTTTTTTGTTGGGAAAGCAGGTGTGTTGTGAACATTGTCGCATCAGCACAAACCGCAATTCAGAAAGGAGTAATGTGATGAGGTGACTAGAATGCAGGCGAGTGCATTGATTTTGCAGATAGGTATATAGTATGCTGCCCAAGTGGTAGGGTATAACGAAAACTTGATGAAGTTCTTTGCTGTGCGGTATTCAGAAAATTTGCACACAAAAGATAGCTTAAGTTGGCGCGTAGTTGGTATGGGACAGCAGCTAATGGTAAAAGACATTGCATTCTTGCACAGTGAAGACTAATTAGTTTCTGAAGCTCATCAGACAGAGAACTTGACTGCTTCTCCTTTAACAGACCTTGTAGTGGCCGCTGGCCAAATGCAGCGTAGGCGTGCTACTCCGTCTGTTACAAGCAGCGCTGTCACCATAGGGAGCTGCTCTGTAGCGCCGCCAAGAATACTTCGAGAACTGCGATCGAAGGAGAAAGTGAGAATACAAGGGAAGTACCTTAGAATGATCGACTTTCCGAGGGCAGTCGCCCATGCATATGCCCGAAGCTAGGGAACATATGTAGCAAGAGCGTCATCGGTCATGCACTGGCTGAACAGCTTTTAACGCTTCTGGGCCCACTGGCTAGGGCTGTAGCCTCCAGTTAAAGTGGTGGAAATGAAGACTGCCGTCGTTAACAGTGTGAAAGCGCGCAGGGCAAAGCTTTTCAGCTTGCCTAGGTTCTGTAACGACACTATCTCGGGCTGAAATGGAAGTCTACGTGTCAGCAATAACTCACCCTACATCCCCAAAACACTGTTTGGCCCGTGTTGTTGTAGTTGCCCGTGGCTCACTCATCCCTGATTTGGATTGCAGGAACTACTGTGACATGGGAAGGAAGCGTGAAAAGGGCTGAGAGTATGATAACAAATATTTCACTGTTGTTCACTTTTGGCAGTTACTGCTGCCGCTGCGTTTGCTTCTGCAAGCAAAGCCAACGCTTGAAGACCTACTGGTGCCTACAGAATTGGCCAATAAGTTCACTTTACTGTGGGAATCGTGCAGCCATAAAGTTTAATTTAGTCTGGAATTCATGCACGGGATGTTTCAGAGGCAGTCCTTCTGTACAGAATGGATTCAGCGACAGTTTAATATTCAGTACGCAGCATGCTGGAGGTTAGTGAACAGGATTGAATGGAGAGATTCCCAGTTACAGCATCTTCTGCACAAAACTCAAAACACCGCCTGCAAAGTTCGTCGCTCAAACAGCATCTTGGAGTTGCTTGGAGTGGCTACTATCGGGCTAGGCACCATCGCTAAAGCCTCATTAAGGCACTAGGATTGCAGGCCTTCCGGTGCCCTGACTATGCCATTCCATAGGTTAAGGGGGTGCGCTCTAGCCTGATTTCTCAACAGTTTTCCCTAAAGGTAAGCTGATTAAAGTTTCCTTTTACTATAATCAGTTCATGGCAATTCGAATTTTGTGTCATGTTGTTAACTAGTAGTTGCATTTGCTGCTCCTCGGTTTGATTGCGGGCAGCTTAATGTTGGACTTGCGGAGGACGGTTCGAACGAATGAATATCTTCAAAATTTTAGTCTAAGGCACCTCCGTAAGAAGCTGTTGCAGCCTATGAAGCATGGAAGCTGCTTTCTGTATCCATCTTTGATGCAACAGTGATATATCTTCGGCATCTTGTTTCTCTGCTATTCATGTTGTACTGTGGAATTTGTGTCCGTTTTCCGCGAAGTGTTTGATGAATTAGCTGGCTGCCTCTTACCAGTCGCAACAATCAGCTCTGGTTGGTGCGCCCATCGCCGCTCACCCTTGCTCGGGCTGCTTTGGTTTGAGGCCTCTTGGGCCTGCAAGTGTTGCTTGAACGACCTAAAGCACAAAGCCAGTCGTACTACCTGGGGAAACGTCGGTGCATGTTGATTTGCACCTATTCGGGCTACAAAGGTAGTCTTACTCTCCTGAAGGCACGAAGCCCAATAGAGCGAATGCAGCAGTACAGCTGTCCACTACTAAGGACGGTATGAAAGGCATGACAGAAAATACTGAAAACATATGCACTATATGACTACCTGCTCCAGAGTGCTCCCTCACAACTTGGCCCACGTTTTCCGTTTGAATTACGACCTGTATGGAACATTGAAGCAACATTTGCATTGTACGGTTGTGCTATGGTTTCGAGGGGTTCGTTTCCCTCTGTTTGTTTCCCTGTTTTCCTTCTGAAAAAGCGTATCTGTTTAGGCTTAAGGGTTTAGGGTTTGGCGCACAGGTAGCACCGACCTGGCTGTCGCAGCCGGGGTCACTTCTTCACTCGAAATTGGCGAGAACTGCGATGTCAAAAGGCACCCACCCAACTGCCGGCATAACGCAGCTGGGAAATTATTCGCGAGTATCATTTTTGAGAAGAGACAAGGGTATTGTTAGGCACAATATTTCTGAGCCGCTAGGTGATAATGCTTGCTGTTTTCGTGCTGGTTAAACCAAGGGACGGGATTGCGACTCCGCCCTGGTGACTTTGAGAGGGGAGTTGGGCAATTGACTATCATTGGCACTGCACAACCATACTTGTCGAAAATTCACATGAAACTATTTGGTTTATCTAAAATAATTGCTTCAATCACTGGAAGGAGCAGCAACCAACCAGCGGCTGCGCGCAGGTGCGTCTGTGCGGAAACCGCTGCATCGAGAATGGGGGCCTGGGCTCAGCACCAGAGGATGTTAGAGCTGTGCTCAATTCCAGGCAAAACAAACCCATCTACATTTTATACTTGAATAAAGCACATTAACCTTGGAAAGCACCGTTGGTTTCTGGCATTTCTGCAATGAAAGCGCTCTGCACTTGCGCCGCATTTGCGGTGGCAACCGCATTTGCGCACGGGAACTTTGCTGAAGCTGTCAATCAAGACTCCATGCCATCCTCAGTTATGCGGGGCGATACTCTAACTGGTTTAACTTCGTTAGGTAGGATGCAGTTATCCATGTGGAGAAACCTCCAGTCCTGATAATGAAGCACTGCAGGTAGAGGGCGGTGCCCGGGGGTGGCTAGAAGTGTCACAAACAGTAGCACCAGCCTCTAAAGTAACATTATTGAAACATATACCAAGTAAATAATCAGCAAAAATAAGTGGAAGGGCAAACTTAGGGCTGTCTTCTTTCGTTGATGCCATATTCCTCAGCCGACGGCCAGCACTGCACGCAAGAAATAAACGAGTGGCGCAAAACAATTGATCCTGACGCTGCCAAATACCTACCCCACACAGGAACGCCCAGTACAGACCTTGGGAGTTTTCTCACCACAGCAAACTGCGCTAACCTCAAGTCTGGAGAGTACAACCATATTGTAAGCCCATCCGGAAGTTTGATGCTCTAGGCTTCGCAAAGCAAATGCTAGCTGCTCATGAAGGACTGGTACTAGCAAACTGCTGCACAAATAAAATGAAGTCCAACGACGTGTAATGATGTTACGCAGGTCGAAAACAGTGGCAAGCTCTTTGTTATCACGGCCACCAAGGCAGGCCCCACCAGGGCAGGCAGCATTAGCTGCTCGGAAGCTCTTGAGCAGTGGAAGCAAGGCTATGCCACCTTTGAGTGAGTTCATTTAGCAACCATAGCATGGTTCAATCCCTATTCATGGTGAAAATGGCTGTGACGCTTGATGGCGATTCACGGCGGTTCAAACTTTCTGTATGCCTATTCAGAGGAAAATATCCTTCGAATTATACAGAACAGACGAAACCATACAACGACCCAAAAGCTGTTGGCCTTGTCAGCCTGCTGAGCGATACGGCACAGAATATTCATTGCGGAACTACAACCGGTTGCACCGAGGAAATGTTTATGTGCTACTTCACGCCTGCTGGCATCCAGGCGTCTAAGCCGCCTGTAAGGTGGGCTCAACGCAAAGCACCTTCCCACGGCCTTTTGTGGCTCAAATATGGAGTATTCATATAATCGTGAATAGAACAAACGATGTATAGGCGTTTACACATGCGCGCATGCTGCCTACTCATCCAAGCTTGAGCAATGAAATCATAGGCTTGGGCTTCAAGGTTTGTAAGAATTGTTGAGCAGGAGCTAGTGTATTCCTTTGCTCGTTTTTTTAATATTACTGCAGCAAAAAAATGTGGCACAAATATGAGGAAAGCCTTGAGAAGAAACCAACGCTGAAGGCTCACGGTGGGATGAACTTCCTGCACAAAGAATTCCTAACTTACATTCGGTAGGAAAAAGCCCAAGGCTGATACACGCGGGCATTCAACGCATAGTGGAGGTGTAACTCCTGTTTGTTTTGTAGGTACTGAGCACACCGAGTGTGTGGACGCAGTCAATGAAGTGCGTAAGGTTGCGGGGCTAGAATTACCCGAATTTACATCCCTAAAGGCAGCCAGGTCACTCCGAAAGAGAGAGGAAGAGGGGACAGGGACTGTCTATGAGGAGGCGTTGTACAACCTGACTTGCGACAACATAGTGCAATCAAACATCGATCCAGCAGTGCGTTTGTGCTCCGTCTAGTCTGCTCGTTTTGCAACCTACGAACGCTTTATTTCTCCTAGATCGAGTCGAAATCCGAAACATCGAGCTTTAAGCAAATTATGTGGAGACTGTCCATTGAAAATATCTGTTAGAAGTCCGATGGAATCAGGCATCGTTCAGCCGTTATTAAAGGTTCTCAATACCATCTGAAGTGAAACCTGCAAAATGGTCGAATATGTGAGCAGGTTGCAAAAGGCTACACTCTCATCTACGCTCTCGGCGAACAGAGTGACACAGCCCCGACCGCTGCAGATGCCGTCAAGTTCTGGAAGTCTGGATTCAGCAAGCTAGGGTGGGCTTATATTAACACTAGAGCGCAACAAAATCAACATTGTCATACACGCATAGCCGTTGCTCAGTATTCCGTTAGGTAGTGCGTTACAGCGTGGATGAATGTGTCGAGAAGAACCTATCAAGATTACCCGTCATCGTGCCTACTAGGCAGTCATGCTTGCGCCACCGTTTAAAATGACGTATCCAGAAATTCCTGTGTTGACCCATATTCCCAACATGTTGCGATCTATTATGTATTTGCAGTACCGCACTTCCCCCAACCTTCAAATCCAAGGAGGAATCCACTCGCTCTACGAGCTCGGACTCCCCGATAACAAGCGACATATACTACACCAGCAATGCAGTAGCGGGTTTCGTGTCTATCATGACTGACAAGACACGTGAGATGTTTTGCTACGATGCTACTGGCTGCGAAAAATCTGCAATTATCTGCTTCCTTAAGGATGCGACTCTGGTGAATGAGCAGGCACCCATCACGTAAGCCCTGAGTTTGTCGAAAGGAGAGTAGATTATACGTAATTTTGCTCGTTAGTACGGTTCTCGTATGCAGTTGGTGTGCCTTGAAACCCTTGTCCGATCCGTGTTAACAGTTATTTACAGACAACACCTGCAGTTCCTTGGTATCTTGATTGCTCCTAAGCGTGTCTAACCGTATGACTTCCTCTGCAAGCGATTAGCACCAAAACCATAACGAAAGTTGCATCACGTAGGTAAACAATTGCTGCGATATGCTTTCTGGACAGCGATGCAACATGGAAAAAGATTTGGGGCCTAAAGAATAGGGCGGATGACGCAGAGCTTGTCGGTGACGCGATCGGATTTGAGAAACGCGGTAAGACGCAGGTGCATGCACAACACAAATTAGATGCGAAGGAAAGCTCACAAACAATGCTCAAAATGTATTTGCGGAGTCTCGGGGAACGAGGTCGTGCCCCGCTATGATTTTCTACTGTTAAACGCTTAGCACGCAGCAGCAAGGGAAACCAAGGGTACAGTTTTCTTAACCCCTTTGCAGCCGTATGTTGCGTCACTGCTACTGTCGCATATCAGCTGACGGAGAAAACTGCCTAGCAGAAATAAATGAATTCCGTACCCAGAGCAGCCTTGGTCTGGAGCCGTTCCTTGTCGAAGAATCGGTTACAGTAGGAACGAAGGATGCAGAGCAAGGGGAAGATGCCGCCGAACTTTCGACAGGCTTGACCTGCAGCTCTCTCAAGGCTGGAAGTATGCTCGTCGCGGTGCGTCTCAAAACCACCTTTGCTTGAAACATTGGGTCTTGAGCCCTGTCGTAAGAACCCACAAAAATACCCACCGAGCAACAGTGTATTGTGTCGACTGTTGGGTTCTAAGATACTGCAAATGGCAAGATGGAAAAGATGCATTGGACTTAAACTATGCATGGAATGCATGCTGCCGCGCTGCATACCGTATTTATTCTCAGGACTCCGATGCAAAGCGTAGCTTGATGTACTATTATGGTGAAAAAGCCACGTGCTCTGATGCTTTGGAGGCTTGGAAGAAGGGCTACGAGAAATTCACGTGGGTTTCACTCACTCGTCCAAGCCTTCCACCTGCCCTTTATCAGTAAAGGCTCTCCTCCTGTAGCACAAACGGCGGAGGACATGAAAGAACGTCAGGCAGTCACCGTGTCTGAGTGTTCTCACACCCTAAGGTTAATCCCATCTTTGAAGTATAACTGTGCTTGTTGTCAGTGACGTGACCATCCCCCCACAGTACAACTCAAGCACCAGCGTGTACAAGACAGGAGAAGCAACAAACTTTATCTCGCTTGTCAGCGAGGGAAAGACGACCACAGCCACATGCTACACCGTGACTGGCTGCGCCCAGCAAGGTCTGGCTTGCGTGCTGAAGCCTTCTGCCCTTAAAACCGGAGAATCGCCCATCACGTCAGTATTTTCACTTCCTCTTGGGGCTGGGCTCCTTCACCTAAAACCCAAGACCCGGCACTGAAGTGCCTGCGCAGTTAGCCGTTCATTGTATATCGACTGTAGACAATGGAGCGCCTGCAGTCTTGAATCTTAAATCTCAAGGGGCTACCCCTTGGTGTGCTAGCAGGAAGCACTGTATTGACAATGCTGGCGCTTTTTTTCCGCGTGCATGTATTCAGGGAGGCGACCTGGAATAAGGTTACTGAGACTATGAAGAATGGAGCTAGCGCTGCCTCCGTCTACGGCACCATACTGGGCAGCATTTTGGCAGCCGTTGGTCTCTTTGTGCTCAACTTCTAAGCGCTGTCAACACTGAGTTGAGCTGAGCAGTCACCGCTCCAAACAGTTTTTTATGTTTGTCGCTTGCGAGTCCGTCGGACTCGTGTGCTAGCTCACTCTCCTCATTTGAATATCTTGGACTGGGGCAACTGCTCAAAGGGACATGTTTTAAGTGATGTGATGTCAACTGATGTACCCTCGCTATGCAGCACCGGTGATATGCTGCACCTTGTCTAAACAATCTAGCCTAACTCACCTTAAAATTGGCACGGTATGGCTTTAGCGTGCTGCCCAGCGGCTGTAAAGAACAACATTGGAAGGGCCAGCAAGCTTATTGCTTGATTGAGAAAAGCGTCAAACGTGCGCATTAATTGGGTCCAATGCCTGCAATTAGGAAGCGCCATTCGATAGGCCCTTCAACGTTGCGTGCTAAGCACGCTTTCCAAAACATCTGCCTTCATACTAGGTAGTCGATGCTGGTGATAAAAAGAGTAATCACGCAGGAACAACGCATACGTTTCTGCATTTGAACCACTATAGATGTAAAAGCAAAGGGCGTGGGAAACGTAAAGCCAAACAAAGAAAAGTGCCAGGATTCAGTTACACGAATGTGGTGAAGCTGATTGTCTGAGAAGTCGATGACTCTCATGGAGAGGCCTATGCACCCACTGCCACTTACGGGTTCTCCGCCTTCCTCATTGAATCCTTCAACTCTCATATACTGTTTCTCGGACTGAGCTCACGCTAAAATGAAACTAGTCCTGTTGAAGGGTGTTCGCGTCCTTCCACGTAGCTTCGAGGAGCGACAGGAATCCCATCCACAGTGACCGGCAGGCTTTTGAATTTGAATGCCGCTTTTAGACTGAGCGCTAAGAGGAACATCCACCACTCATGAAGGCCTACTCTCCGTGCAACACATTTTTGGCTTCGATTATGTTGCAGTCTGGTGAGTGAAGCGCTATGCGAAATACTGTCAGCTCACCTAACGTATATGCAAGGGTTTAGAGTTCCAGAGTAGTTGACAAACTACATTAAATTCGCTACGAATGTATTAAAGGCGATGAGAACTTCGGAGCCATTCTTTCGCGTCCATGGTCGTTTGCTGGAATTAAGCTGGCTGCCACTAAACTCCCTGAAGTTTCACATTCCTGCACCTTGTTCTCGGAACCCTCCTACCATTACCTTTTGATACCAATGAGCTAAGAACAACGGATGTTTTGTGCTTATATGCCTGTTGCATGAAGTCAACCGCGCAACATCGCAAAGAGCCAATAATTATGGACATTGGCATAAAAGACGAGGTCGATGGCATAAGCGAGAAAACATTAACAGCCACGACAGGCACTGACATGCTAAGCATCATGGCCAAACAACTTAACATTAGAGGCCATAACCCTTTATCACGAATTGGGCTAATGAACAAAGTGCCTTCTGTTTGTCAGTAACAGCATCGTTTGAGATCTCCAAGTGGAGAATACAAGTCATCAATCGATACCAGTTTGCACAAATCCCTGCAGCTTTGTGTGCTGACAACTTGAAGCTACACGGACTAACACCTTGTCGCCTGTATATATTTGCAGTAGTGGCAATTACAATTAATGCAGATGCCAATATATGTGAGAAGCGAGGGTGATAAATCAAAGTATAAGAAGGAAGCCAGTAGTAGAGGGTCACGACGTCTTTCGCTGCAGTGCATGGAATGCCGCACGCTAGGGAAGCGTTTAAACAAACACGAGCATTCTGGGTGTCAGTATTTCTTATAGAAGGTTGAGAGGATCGAATCCCCCTTACTATGAGGTACTAACTGCCGGTGTTTCTTGTCTATATTACTGGCCTCTAGCCTGATATTCATACACAACGTTATGCTCCTTCTAGCGAATAGTAGCATATTCTCAACAGTAAATCCCTTAGGTGCCTAATGATGCGCATTTAACACCTTGTGATGAAGTGGAAGCCACCATCCACTCGGAAAAGCCAGTGGATGCAGCCTTCCGTTGTAGCAGACGATACTCACCCTTATGGAGCATGATAAACCAAAATAATTGGAAAATATGCGAATGGATGTATCTTTGGGGACGCGGGGTTGCACAGCAAGAATTTAAAAAGGTGATCTTGGGAGAAGTATTTCCTGAGCGCAATACACTGAACAGGCCTTGTCCTTTCGCTCGAAAGCGTAGGTGACTTAGTTGTGAAAGCGAAACCTTTTCGCGGTTCTACCATTGTTTAGGCAGCATTATGCCTTCGGGGCAATGAGAAATACGGCACTGGAATGTCTTGCATAGATCTATGTGCACTGTACTATGCCGGAGAACAAATAGTTGTCCACGCATGACCTAAAGTGGAAGCAGAGTTACTTTAGAAGGCTTACACCAACTGTGTTGTGGGAAATAAATTATCAGAAGATTCCTTGTAGTGCGTTCACAGATCATAAGTTTATCATAAGTTTATCAGTACGGGGCCGTCTCAGCGGCACGGGATACATGCGCTAACCCCTCGTGGAGCCAGTCAGCAGAAGCCTGCCAATGTGAAATACGCGGAATGTCGCACAACTGCAGCATCGGATGAGGAAAAAGGAAGACGATTTCGTGGTCCAAAGTGCGGCAGCAGCTATCACTTCAGTGCATCAAGCGTCCCTTGCTGTACTCTTAACGCTGTACTCGTAACGCTGTTTTCTTAACACCAGATGTCATTGAAAAGATTTAACTTCTATAGTACACTCAGGCTCAGGCAAATCGAATTGCCTACTGGGTTCTTCTGCTCAATGATTATAGTTCCCCTACACTACAGCAAGAGTATCTACTTGCAATAGCGAGATCTGGTCGCCAATGCAAAGATATAGCTTCTCCAGTGGATCAGGCTGACAGCCGAGTGCATTGCTATGCCTTATCTCTCGTGAGCTCGTCTATAGGGAAACGATAATTAATCGGCTGCGAGACCCAGTACATACTTCGACTTGCCTGAACCGGATGTACTGTTGTAGTTAAAGTTTCTCCGCACTGAGTAAAGGGGACTCTAGTAAGGAACAAGAATGACGTCCATTTGAAGTTTCTGTACCCGCAATTGTCGATGAAACACCAGACACCCATACGACAACACGAAATAGACGAACTCGAGAAATATAAGGCATAATAAAACCTTCACTCAGCTGTCCAAGCAAAGCAAGCAACGCGGGAATGAAGGGATATACTGATGAATAAGAGCAGAAAGAGCAGAAGAGAGCCAAACTGAAAACTGGCATGATGTACCTACATAGCTGAATTATACCAAAATGCGCACGCAGAAGCCAGTCCAGCAACACGTCTGCTGGAAATTTATGCGTAGGCCCACAAAAACGGCAGAGTTTTGCTATGCTTGGTTATTACTTATTTATTCGAACGCTTAAGGATCTGCATAGTTATATACCGAAAGGTAGCTCTTCATACATCATTTCTTCTCACATAGCTGCTGCCCCTCCGTTTCACATTCTGTTCGAGCATTGCTGCTGTCAGAGTTGCGCGATAAAGCTATGAGCAGAATCCCTTGTGCTTTGCACAGCGGGCTGAAAGGAAAGCCTTTATCGCGGCAAGGAACCACACAGCCCCTAAGGCGTGTCACACCGCAGCATATAGGGCTGTACAGCATATAGCCACACACGCAAGCACAATTTGAAATGAGGAACCCTCCAGATGCATCATTAGGGATGAATATGCGCGGCTTAGTGTCAGGAGAACCTGTCCCCTTGACCGAGACTTTCGTGAGCTTCAACAGTGCCAATGCACTGTGTGTAGTTGGACACCCCTTCGCTCGTCATGCGACTCCAGATGAACCGAGCAACCTGCTGAAGAAGGATAGGGATAGAGATATCTTCCATTCAAGTTGCATCACGCAATGCTGCAATATGTCTCGCTTGTACACCACCGCACGCAGGGTACTCAACCCCGGACTCTCTTTCGAAGCTTTCTAAAATAGCCAGGGTAGTTCATGAAATATTACTAGGCTCCAACATATATGTGTACATAAATGCGACTGTCTACTTCAAACAGATCCCCCTGCACGAAGGATGCGTGCGAGACGTATTAGCGTCACTTCTGTTTCCTCCAGCCAACAATTCCCGAGTAATGTGCACCTTTCAGAGATAGCACGCGGGTTATACCCTCAGCAAAACCCTCTAGAGAAACATGAATCTTTAAGAGAATAATTACTACCTTCTCTGGCCAGTATTTAAATGGAGTCTGAACAGGCAATGATTACACCAGAGGGAAGCTATGGGGGGCCGTTGCCCCTGTTGAGTGTCATGAAGTTTCATGCATATTGTGCCGTGATTTGTTTGAAATCGTTTTTTATTTTTGTATTTTTGTTTATATGCAAGTTGTTTAGCCAGCGCTAATAAGTACGCACTTAAAAAAAGTCTGCAGTGTTCGTGCATGCAACAGCCGAAGACTTAGCTATGTTTATTCGTGTAGCTGCCTTGCAGCAAGCGTTGCAGCAAGGACTGCTGCAAAGCTTAAGAGGATCTGCCTTCTTACTGCAGGTGCCCCAGGCCATTAAGTAGACATTAATGCGCAAACCACTATATTTGATAATTCAGCTGTTACTTGTGAAATATTGTCTTAAAGCTATGACTCTGTTGCACCTCTTGGCAGGCACTACTAAGCTAATATCGACGAAGCATAGCTACAAATACCTGTGTCTAGTTCGAACATAACGCGCCTTAGATGCTTATGATATGGCTTTCGCTGTATCTTGGAAGCTAGTGAAACTACAATATTTCATTATAAACTATGAAGTGTATGAAGAATTGCAAGTAAAATTGCAACTGATTTCGTGTATTCTCTCTACTGAGCTAGCTGATCGAAGCTTGCAGAAATATTCAAGTTTTCGCATATTTGCAACGTTCTGTTGTATGTGCGGTTGAGAGAGTTAACAAAAACGGAATACAAGGTATAATTCATATAAAATAAACTCATTATGAAATTAAAAACTAAATTATAGTTAACTATTCAAAGTGCAAGCCATATAATGGACACAGCAGCGCTCTAGCTACAGCTGCAGCTGCGGCTTCAGCGCCGCTGTTTAGTACAACAAACAGCTGCTGTTCGAACGCAATCAACAAGCGTTGTCGCTGTTTGTATGTCTAATGTTATATTATCATTTTTGAATATAATAGAGGTTAATTAGGAGATTGTTTTATTATTTTTTCTTCTAAATTGACATTGTACAGCAAACAAGCTGTATATCAACGTATTCAAGAACTCTCTGCTCAAGCCGTTTCGGCTCAGTAGGGTTTCAGAGTTTCAGCTAAGGCCGCTGAAGTTTCACGACCTTCTTTCTATATTTCTTCTCTGGCTCAGACTACACATACAGTTTATGTTATATTGTATTATGTTTTATACTTATTGTGGGAAGTCTCCTCTCTAAACCCCTAGTTTCTTCTTCAACTTTTCAACTTGGTCGCAGCGGGGCTGGAGAGGAATTGCAGAAATTCAGGTTTCTCTTAGAGTGAAAGCAACATAACTTCTGATGCCTTCTGTCTTTGTTGTTGGAAACCCAAACTGTTGCTATCGATTGGGGTGTATGAACGCGGACCTGAACACCCCCGTATCGCAGCATTCATTCAACAAATTATCTCAGACAGCACGCAAAGCAGCAGCAACTGTGGCTGCAGCAGCAACAGCTGCTGCAACCATCGACTAGCAGCAACAAACACACTATGGATCTCCTTGATACCCTCGTGGGACCCCCAAAGATTGACTTCAGGGGCCCCTTGTCTCACCCAACACGTACAGTATCTCAAGATGAGAAAAGGAGGCGGATGTTGCAGCTGCAGCAGCAGCGACAACAGCTGCAGCAGCAGCGTCAGCAACAAATGCAGCAGCAGCAAATGCAGCAGAAGCTGTTGCAAGAGCAACAGCAGGAACAGCAACGACAGGCCGAAAGGCAGCAAACAGCGGAGGAGCAACAGCAGCTTCTGCTGCAGCAGTTACAGCAGGAGAGGCAGCAGCTTGTGAAGCAGCTGAGAACAGCAGGCCGAAGTGTTATTGGCGATCGGCATGCTCAGAAGCAAGTACAAGTCATCACTAAGAGGCTGTTCGAACTGGAGAAACAGCAGCAACTACTCCAAGAGGGAAAGCCTATCGACACCAGCATCAACGGCAACACTAGCAGCAGCTCCAGTGTCAGCACTAGCAACACCTGCAGCAGCAGCAGCAGCAGTAATAATAACACTTGCAACAGTACCACCAGTGACGTAAGTACCAGTGCCAGTACGGGTTCTTGCTCCGCACCTAGCAGCAGCAACGCCGACAGCAGCAGCAGCAATAGCAGCAGCAGTCAGCAGAGTGAAGGACGGGAGAGTGTTCACGCCGCGCTGCATCAGCAGCTGCAGAAACGTCAGCAAGAGCTGCTGCTGCAGCGGCAGCAGTTCGAGGAAGATGTACAGAGATTGAAGAGACAGGGCAGGCCACCTAAGGCAGCAGCAGCAGAAGCAGCAGCTGTAGCAGCTTTCAGAATGCCCGTGGCGAACCGTGCCGGATCTTCTATCCCGCGTACCTCAAATAGCAACACCTCTTCCAGCAGCAGCAAGAGCAGCAGGAGCTGCAGCTTGCAGCGGAGCAGCAACAGCAGCAGCATCAGAGCGAAAAGCAAATCTCGACAGCAGCACCCCTTTTTCAGCAGCTGCAGCAGAACCAGCAGCAGCAGCAGCAGCACCAGTGTTGTTGTCATGCGCAGTGAAGATGGCACAAAGATTGTAAAACATATATGCAGCAAACCTATCAGCAGCAGCAACCCGGACGTGCGGCTGCTGCGGGAGCGGCCGGATGGCTTTGAGCGGGGAGACGCAGCAGTATCCTGTGAAATGCTCAAGGCAGCAACAGCAGCAGCAGCAAGTGCAGAAGCAGCAGCAGCAGTTGCTGCAGCAACAGCAGCAGCAGCTAACCATTCCCCAACTACAACACCCTCTCGTACTAAGCACAACCATAGCAGCAGCAGCAGCAACACTTGCAGCATTGATCTTGCAAAGGGTGTGGAGCCTTGGAACCCAAGGAATATGCTGCTGCCAACTGTGCTGCAGTCGCAGCCACAGCAGCAGCAGCAGCAGCAGCAGCAGCAATCGCTAAGAGGAGACGGATATCGGCCGCAATCTGAATCCCCAACGCCCTCTCGCGACCAGCAGCAGCAGCAGCAACAACAACAACAACAGCAGCAGCAGCAGCAGCAGCAGAAGCCTAGGAAGTCTCCTAGCACAGCTACTCCAACAAAACCCAAGATAAACAGCGCTGCAGCAGGTAACAGGCAAGCGCTGCAGCGGCATCGGCAGCGGCAGCTAATGATGCAGAAGCTGCTGCGAGAGAAGGAGCAGCAAGAGTTGCTGCTGCAGCAGCAGGAGCAGCAACGGAAGGTTCTGACATTCCAGCCATCTCGGGCTATGCCGCTGCAGCCTGTGGGTGTTCAGCAGCAGCAGAAGCAGCATCCCTCATTGCAGCAACAGCCACAGCAGCAGCAGCAGCAACAGCAGCAGCCGCAGCAGCCACGGGGTTTCCTGCCTTCCCCTAGCGCCCGTCTATCTTTCACTGTACCTGTTGGCGCCCGATCGAAGCAGTTGCTTCGTCAGCGGCAGTTGCAGCAGATGGGTTCATCTCAGCAGCAGCAGCAGCAGCAGCAGCAGCAACAGAGGAAGCAGCAGCCAGCTAAGATAGCTTCATTAGAAGATAGGAGCTGCAGCGAAGATGAATGGGAAGATGATGAGTCCGACCTATCATCATTTATAGCAGATGATGATGAAGAGGAGGAGACCCCTAGAAGCAGCCACAACAGCAGCAACAGCAGCAGCAACAACAGCAGAAACAACAACAGCAACAGCAGCAGCAGCAGCAGCAACAAACGGAAGGCTGAGTCGGAGCCCGATTGGAGGAGGGAGATGCGTGCTGTCACAGGCTACGACCCTGCGGTGTATGCGCAGCTCGATACAGGAGAAGAATGTGAGGAAAGCAGCTTCGCTAGGCAAGCAGAGGAGGAGAGACGCAGCAGGCTGCTGGCTGAAGAAGAAGATAGGCGAGAGCTGCTGCTGCTGCAGCAAAAGAAAAAACGTATAGACTTATAATATATATACTATTATTTTAATAACAACAGAAATAACACATACATACAGCAGCAGCAGCAGCTGTTGCTGCAGAAGCAGCAGCAGCAGCAGCAGCTGTTGCTGCATGTATGTGTTGTTTCTGCTGCAGCAGAAACTCCGATCTACTTGCTGCTCATACAACAACCGACACTGCAGCACATGTTTTTTTTTTTGCTTATACCTTAACAGCAGCAGCAGCAGCAGCAGCAGCAGCAACAGCAGCAGTTGCCGGCCAGAAGCCGCAGCAATAAATGTTGCTGCTGCTGCTGCAAGTTGATATACAACTAAACTAAGAAAAGCAATTTTTTGTTCATGTGAAAAATCAAATAAATAATTTGTTTTGCTTCGTCCCTCCGACAGCTCGGAGAGCGGAAAGAAGGTTTGCTGCAGCAGCAGCAGCAGCAGCAGCAGCTGCTGCTGCTGTTGCTGCTGTTGCTGCTAATGCTGCTGTTACGTCAGCAGCGGCAGCCTACAAACTTAGATGCACTCGCCAGAAAGCAGTTAGACCTGTCACTGCAGCAGCGCTTCATCTCCTGCTGCAGCTGCAGCTCCAGCTGCGCTGCTGCTGCAGCACTCAAGCAGCAGCATGCTGTTGCTGCTGCTGCTGCTGCTGCTGCACTGCAGCAACAGCAGCAGCAGACACGCCTGAAGGGCAGCTCATGCAGTAGTAGATTGGCTGGGCGTCTCTCTTCGCCAGTTGTTGCTAACTAACCGTTTGCAGTTATCCTCCTGCACACACATCAAACCCTAAACCCTAAACCCTAAACCCTAAATCTCAACCCCTAAACCCTAATCTCCAAGCCTTCAGTGGTTTGTAGTATGCCGAAGGCAAGGGTTTTGCTGCTGTCCTTCAGCAGCTTCTTTCTCTTTTCAAAATGTTTGTTACAGGTACAAGAGTGGGAAGACCTAGGGTTTAGGGTTTAGGGTTTGACTGTGCTGCTAGGGTTTAGGGTTTATTGCTAGGCGTTATAGTTTGAAGTTGCTGCCAGGGTCTAAGGTTTCGGGTTTAGGGTTTGTCAGGTTTAGGGTTTGACAGAATTAGGGTGTAGGGTTTAACAAGATTAGGGTTTAGGGTTTAGGGTTACCTCAATAAGAGAGAATTGAGATTTGAAAGAGTTGGAGGCAAGCCACTGCTCAACCTGATAACCGCTAAACTTATGCTGGTTTGCAAGCTGCATAACAAATACATACACAAATATATTAATAATACATGCATACATAATATATATATATATATATATATATA
>CAJFCY010000197.1:0-23541 GCA_904066265.1 Eimeria zaria | reverse complement strand
ACGGAAAGAGTCATTAAGGGGCTGTCTCTGAAGATGGAGTAGAGGCGAAGGTAGCCGGAGGCGTCGAGCGACAGAAAGCAAAAGTCCATCCGCCCGGTATTCAGAGACAAAACCCGTGATCGCTGTTCATACATCCGCTGCAGAAACCACAGCAGCAGAAAGAAGTAAAAGTATCAGCAGCAGCAGCAGCAGCAGCCGCACCAGCAACGGCAGCCGCAGATGAATACGACATTTGCCATTAGATCCTACACAGCACAGCCCATGAAGAGCGATAACGCGAGAATCAATGCATAAAGCAGCTATGATAGTAACCATATCAAAGTGAGCATATCGTAGTAACAATATTGCTAGACTTAACAAATAATAACAATTGAAACACAATAGCGATAGTATTCTTGGGCTCCGTCTTCGTTGGAAGTAAACGACAGACCAAAGCAGCAGCAGCAGCAGCAGCAGCGGCAGCAGCTGGCTGGTAGCAAGAAAGCTGAGATTATAAAGATAATAATGAGGTGAGGCCATGAAGATGGGTAGCAGATGTAGGATGGTCATAGCAACAATACTATTGTATGTACCAAATAATGAGAGTTGAAATACATGATAAATAGCAGCCGATTCATTCACTCTGGTGTTAGGCAACACCCGCATAACGATGGTTTGCCAGTCATCTTAAGAAGAACACGAGTAATATGTCTATGATGGCCACAATGATAACACTTATATATATATATATATATATATATATATAAGCAATAATAAGTGTAGCACAAGGCTGATAACAACAATAATTACAAGAAGAGTATATTCTATTCGGACTGCTCCGGGTATAAAGGTGCAAAGGAGAGAAACCAAATTCACTATACAAGCACACATAAGGCAAGAATATTTCAGTGGGCCAGGGGATACTGACGAATGGTTTGTCAAGAGATGGATCCGGAGGTTTGGCCACCCCTGCTGCTGCTGATGCTGCGTCTTCAGCATAAAGGCTGTTGCGTTGCTGCTGCTGCCGCTGCTGCTGCAGCAGCAATGAACAAAACCTAAAGAACGCGTCGGCCACGCGAAAGGCCAACAGTGTGTGTTCAAACAAAAAGAACGGGTACCGTACATCGTGCTGCTGCTGCTGCTGCTGCGGCGGCGGGGGTGGCGGGGCCGGGCTGCGGCTAGTGCTGGGATGGACCCATTCTGCTGCCTCGTCAGCGTCGAGATCATCCGGCAGCAGCTCATCGTCTTCTCCTACAGCAGCACTTCTGCCTGCCATAGGGCTGTCTACAGGGTTTTCACCCCATTCCGATGCTGCTGCATCTGCTGCTGCTGCATCCGGAGCCGTGCACTCGACTTTGTTTTTTGCTACTCCTACACTGACAATTAATCGCCGGAAAAGGTTTGATGGCATCCGCTTTGACTTATTTTTCTCTTTGTGCCTTACGGCTGCGGTGTTCTGTAGACACCGCAAAAACAAGACAGGCAATGACCGCAGCGGCGACTCTGCTGCTGCTGCTGCTGCTGCTCCTGCATCCGTTACTGCTTCTGCTGCTGTGTTGCCCTCAGGGCGCTGCGAATCCCAACCATCCGGGGAGGCAGCAAGGCCGCCTTGCCTCCTCAACAGCCGAGAGGTCGACCCCGAGCCAGATGCTGCTGCTGACGAGTGTTGCTGCTGCTGAGAGTCTGTACCCTTATAGTTCTCGCAGGTGCCTGCGCAGCAGCTGAAGGCTGCTGCTGCTGCGTCTGCAGCTGCTGCACCTTTGCTACTGCACAGCCCCAGAGCTCGCGCACGGGAGGCGTAATACTTGAAAAAGGACAAACGCAAATCAAAGACAGAAATAGCTTTGTCCCCAGCAACAACCAGAAAGAAATACGAAGAAAAGCAGGCCTGCTGCAGACGTCGGGGCGCTGCTTGTCGATGAACTAAATACTCCTCCATGTAACTGCGACGCGCAGCACACCAACTGCAGCAGCAGAGCAGCAGCAGAGCAGAGCGGCAGCAGCAGGTATGGGGACACCAGCAAATATAGGGGAATTAGCTATGACGGCAGCACATATGGTGGCAACAAACTCAACAGCAGCAGGACCATATCTGTGGCGTCTCAAGTCGAAGCTGCCGCTGCCCATGCCTTGCGGTGAACCTGTACGGGTTTAGGATTTAGGTTTTGCGAAGATAACGCACCCATGACTCTCCTGAACAAGTCTAGAAGCGCCCCTCGCATCTACGACCAACAGCCAGCGCGTATCCGCTGCTGCATCGCTGCTGCAGCAGCTGCAGCAGCCACACGCCGCAGCAGCAGCAGCAAGAGAAGCAGCCGCTGCAGCAGTTGCAAGCACTCCACTGTGCTCTGTCTATCCGTATACCGTGTGTGTGCACTGGCTCCTGCTAGGTAGTGCTTTTGGGGGTGCATGCAGTTCACGCAGCGCGAGGGACAGATGATGAGGTGTACGTACAGCACGAAGTCACCGTTGAAATCCAGTGCCGTCAGGTTTGCAGCTTCAACACTTCGCCACAATTTGCAAAAGTATTGCGCCTCGTACCGCTCGTACATGCTGCCCTCCCCTTCACAAGAGCAGCAGCAAAACAACAGCCAAGCAGTAGCACAACAAAACCGCAGCAGAAGAACAACACTGGGCATCAAAGGCAAAGGCTGAAGGGTGACCCATACAGGCAAACGCCCGTTAAGACGGAGGCGATGTGCCTGCGAAGAGCCCCAAGTAGCCCCTCATGCACCAACGCGTGCATGCATGGATGCATGCGTTGGTGCATGCGTGCATACGTGGGTGCATGCATGCTTGGGTACATGCATGTGTGGGTGCGTCCATGTACGGATGCATGCATGTATACATGAATGCATGCAGGTCTTACTCAAGTCCATTATACAGGCGGCGCCCGTGCCCAGGAGACAGGCGCTGTGGGTGGGAGTGAACTGCAGCTGTTGCTGCTGCTGCTGCTCGTCGAGTGTACAAACACCTGCTGCTAGAGCACATGCCCACTTCTTTTGCAGGTTTCTCCTTTCTTCACTCAGAGGCGCAGCAGAGGCGTCTTGAGAGTTTGGGTGCTGCTGCAGCTTAAACAGAATCATTGCAGCAAGGTCGTTGCTGCAGTGTCTGTACAGCAGCAGCAGCTGCCCGGTCTCGCGGCACCGCCGCAACAGGCGCATATTCATTGTTACAGAATTAAAGGCGCTGCGACTGGCAAACAAAGACAGCTGCTCGCTGCCCATACACCGCAGAGACGGAAGCTTCCACTGCACCAGCTGCAGCCGCAAATGTTCACACTAACCCTAAACCTTAAACCGTAAACCATCAACACTGAAGGCCATCATCCACTCAACAGCAACAAGCAGCAGCTGGTAGTAGCAGCTTCTGGTGTCTTGCAGCAACAGCAGCAGCATAACTTACATCTGCTGCTCCTATCACTGCAGTCAGGTACGTGGTGTCTGTCCAACACATCGCCACGCCGTCGTCGCTATAAGCCTGAGGCAACAGCACCTCTCCTTTTATTGGGCATTCCTGCTGCTGCTGCTGCTGCTGCTGCTGGGAGGCGTCAGCAGCAGCAGGTCCGGGCGAGTAAAAGAGCGAGAGGCGCCCCAGTAAAGTGCCGGCAGCAATACCAACCCTTGTGTCAACACTCAGGCAGACAAAAGGATCTCCTAACAAGCAAGGCAGCAGGAGCTGCTGCTGGCAGGATTTTCTGCTGCTGCTGCTGTTCGCTGCAGCAGCAAAAATCTTGCTCAGGAACCGGGAGAGCCACGTCTCATCCCGCTTCCCTGTTGCAGGCGACGCGGTGCCAATGGACTCCGTGCCCATCTTCGCGTCTGTTGCAGTATTTCTAACAGTCGCTGAGGTAGGAGAATGTGGGCTGTTTGTGCTGCTGCCCTTTTGGCAAAATGTGGAACTCATTAAGCTGCGAGCGCTGCTGCTGCCGCTTACGTTGCTGTTGCTGCTCCTACCGCTACTCCTTCTCCTTCCGGTGCTGCTGCCTCCTAAGCTGCTGTTGCTACTTCTAGTGGCAGTAATCGCAGGAGCCACAGGAATAGCCGCAGAGGCGTCGTCGCCTTGAGGCTGCTGTACAGCAGCAGAAGAAGAGTGAGGTAAAAGGATTTCCGTCTTGAGGTTTACAGGAAAAGAATTTGTATAGGCTTTCGGTGACTCATCTGGGGACTCCTCCGCAGCTGAGGGCAATACCCCTCCATGGCTAAACAAGAGCATTCCCAATCACCACCGACGCTGCAGCTGCTGCTGTTGCTGGTGGTGCTATCGTTGCAGTTGGTGTTGCTGCTGCTGTTGCTGCCGCTGTTGGTGATGTAGCAACGTCGATCCTCTGCGTAGAACTCGCGGCGGCAGCTGCTGCAGCCGCTGCTGTCTCTGCTGCTGTTGCTGCTGTTGCTGCTGCTGCTGCTGCTGCTGCAGACAGTGTCCGCGCCTGCGCATCCCAGTTTGTGCCAGTCTTCATTTGGCAGCCGTTAGAGGCCCCCGGGTAAACGGCTGTGCGCCATGAGGGCGAATAACTCTGAAATAAAGGACCTCAAGGCATAAATGTTTGTGATTTATTGTAAAATGAGGTAGTTGCCGTTTAACTGGTTCAAAAACCGCACCAGCACGCATCACGTAACTTGCATTTACAAGGTGAAAGCGGAGGCGCAGCTTTCCGCCAAAAACCTCCAAGAAAGTGAACTCTGGGATACCTAATTCTGTTTTCTGATACTAGTTTTTCTCATTTCGGAAAGATTTCCTCAAAACTGCAGACATGATCCGACGAATCTCAAATCATGATCGAAGCCGTCGTCGGCGCTCCCGCACGGAAAATTGTGCGTTTTCCATGCTTCTTTTCCTGATATTTGTGCTTCATTGTCCTTAAAATAGAACTACAACTAGAATACACCAATTAAAAAGGCGATTTCTCGCTACTTTTTGTGCTGGGAATACTCTGGGGGGTGTCTTGCCACTAGTGTTGAGGTGGACGCCGCAGTTAAGGGAGGGCCCTGGGACTTTCAGGGGCCCCCCTCCCCCCTTTTGAAGGAAAGAACACGCCTTTTTAGTATTTTAATAACATTTTCCGGTGGCTCTTTCCTTTTCCCTCTGAACATGCCTCCAAAATCCCAACGAGCCCCAGAGTGATGGTGTACCATACGCTGTCTACACTTGTTATATCTACTGCGAATTACGTGCAGCTTGTCTACTTAGGGATACGGCAGCCTTCAGTAACTATCTGCGCTGTTAGTTCATAAGCCAGAAAGAGGGTTGGGTGTGTTTGCATATGGTGTTGCTTCGCAGCAATAGTTGCAGTGTAGCATTGTAGCATTGAATGTCTGAAATTGGTACGTTTATCTCTGCTTTTACGCATGCACTACTAACGGCCAAGAAAGTGTTCAACAGTCACCCAGTGTGTGTGTGTGTGTGTTAGCTCATGCATGGAAAAGGGTCTTGGGTATGCTTGTATGGGGGGCTGCCTTGCAATAGTTGTTGGAACAAAGTGCGTTGCCCTTCATGGGATGGCAGCTACCCTACACAGCAGCCCCAGGCACTTGGGAACCTGTGTCCATGACTCTTGGAGACTGGAACGGGGCTTAGCTACATTTGGGGGACCCCTACTTTAATTGTTTTGGCTCGACCGCAGTTGACGACGATCCTCTGTTACCATCAATGATTCCCGTAACACTTGGCAGCATCGCATTGTTCAGCCGGGCAAGCGCGAGCTGCGAAGCCAGCCTTCTACAGGGAAACGATCGGTTTAATATCCCTGATTACTCGTGAAAACGTTTCATCCGGAAGAAAAAGAGTAATGTTCTAGGTGCTCTGCAAACTTTGTCAATAGCTCACCTGTTGAGCAATGGAGAGATCAGGGCCCGTCCTCCGCCGAGTAGATACCGAACGGCTAGGCCGTTTGCTGCACTGAAAGGAGAACAATATCTGCAGCGTGTTTCACCCAAACATCCTCCGGAGACGACATTTCATGAAGAGAAACTTTGCCTTTGCCAAAGGTTTAAGCATGACAGACGTTGCGATGCATTGGCAGTTGAGAACTTCCTTACTTATCTGGACATGTACTTAAGTCATGTACTTCCCAAAAGCTACACCTTTTGTTGGGAATATTCTTAATTGAAGGCGGAGGTGCGATTGGGGGCTTTTCTTGAACGGTGTCACAGCCTTCACTTGCCGCATCTGGGTTTTGCAAGCTTTCGAAAGAGCGTTGCGCTGTGAGCGTGAGGCCTTCAAGCTCGCTGAATATGGCAGAACGGCGAAAATTTGATGAATAGAGCGCTTCATCGAGGAGCATTTGTCCTTGGTGAACAGAATTTCAGTGGTGGGCTACCAGCTTATATATTAATGGCTCACAACAGGATTGTCCCCTAGAGAGAGGTAATAAGTAACTGACTGTACTGAAGGGAAGGGCCTTATAGCTGGAAGTGTGAAGCTCGCCAAGAAGATGAAGTACTTGCTGAACCTAAAGAAAATACCAGCACTTCCTCCACCATAGCTAGGACGAAGGAAAAGGATTTTAAACAAAATCAGATATAGGGTCTATGAATATTGGAGCTCTGAATATCAGTACCGCCAAAAGAAACGAAGAAGTGTGAACAGATGGGTACTCGTAAGACCGGCCCAGATGACCCAAGAGACAAATCAGCTTCCTTTACAACAAAAAAATTCACAAACGTCGAGAGTTCAGAATCACGGAGAGAGGTAAATAACTGCAAGAACAGGACTCGAAGAGGAGTGGATAGGGGGGCAAAGGCTGGGGCACAGCGATAGGGCCAAAAGGTAACAGGCTCACCTGACGAGCCACCTTGAGTCTGCTTTGCGCTTATTCAATTTTGTATCCATTATTAGAGAAAATTGACACCGGCTGAGAAGTGGGCCTGGCATCTGAAGTTACGCTGAGAAGGTGCACCCCTCGTTGTGAAGAGGGGCAGAATACGTGACGTAAGAAAAGAAGCGAAGAGGCCACAAGGCAGTGCAAAGGCGGTTCAGGAGATGACGGGGAGATGAAATATCAGAAGCGGGCCCAGCCGAAGGAAGTGTTTTTAAATGCATTATATAGGAAGAAGCTTCCACCAGGCCGGCCACCCAGTGAGAACCCAGTGAGCTGCACCTAACTCATCCCTAGACCATTCCCAAGTTTCGTTCGGAAGTGCCGTCAGCTCCTGTGTCTTGAAGAGGAGTCCAAGTAGCAAGCGGGCAAAACTGTGTTCAATAGCAAATAGTGTCAAAGTTTTTTGTTGCTTGGTTCAAATTTTTAACGCCTTCTTCATCACTCACAGCGATTTCTGTAATGATATTTCTCGATTATAGTTCTTATACACCCAGCCTTGCAATTTTTGAATTCACGAAAGCATATGCAGCTCCTTATTCTCTGTTTCCTCTGTTGTGTTGCTGAGAAACAGTGCAGGTACCCACGTTGCGCGAGCGGTGGCTCCACGCTTTGTGTTGGACGCTGAATTCAATCTTTTTGAAATAACTCGAATCGGCGGATAGGGAAAATGCTTATTTATACTGATTTGTTGACTTATTGAGCGCTCAAATGCTTGTTTACCGAAAGAGGGAGGGGCAGCAGCTGTGCTGGGGTCATCTACATAAAAGCTGCAATGAGTTCCTCAATAACCTAGAAGATTATGTGCTTTTTAAGCGTATAATTTTTTCATTTATAACTAATCTGGAAGACTAACTAAGAATCCCACAACTAACGACTCCCACGTGCCGCCGTCTGCTGCTCATCCTACGTGCACTCTTCATAATCTACTGCAGTCACTACACCGCCAAGGATGCCATTGAAACGAGGAGGGAGTTACCTATCGAGACGCAAAAAGGCTATTTCAATTCGATTTCCTCAACTTTAATTTGTACATTTAGGTTCAACTTCCGATTTTTCTAGTTTGGACGGCAATATTTCTAGGCGTCATAGTATGCTTCGCCGCGCTGTTGGGTAACTCCAGACAGGGAGGGGTCGCAGCATACAGCGGGGAGAAAATTTGTAACAATTATACTTTTAGTAGTCCTATTCAAATTTAAAGCTTTCAAGTACGAGAATTTCTATATAATTTGCATATGGATCGGGCTCCCGATGGGAAAGCCCGAAGGTCACCCTGTCCTGTTCCTGACTACACTGCAAGGGGTTCAACGTGGGAGAGTAGACCACCGAATGAGTGATATTTCAGTGAAATTCCCAATCTTCATCATTTATACTTAATTATGTCCGTAAATAAGGATGGAAACTGCTGATAGTCACTGAATGTTGCCATTTCTACCCAGGGGAAGTTGCATGGCCACCGGTCTGCGCTGGTCAGCATGCAGAACGCATGTCGTTATGTTTCTAGTATTAGAGAATACTGCGAGTCGTTTTAGTTATATCATGATGTATTATGGAGGCGCCCTGCCGTTCTGTTCCTTTTGCCGCGTTTTTCGTGCCGGCCTGCAGTTGAGTTGAACGCTGAATGGTGCTATCTATTGAAGACGCCCTAGGCACCTTTCGTCGACTCCTCCTGTGGCCCCGTGACTTTGGAATTTTTTTGTGATGTGATGGACCCAACCTGGACAACTCAAACCTGCAAAGCTGCAGATCTATCGCAAAATGGGGAGGCAGCGCCAGCGACAGGACTCCGCTGCGCTGCTGCATCCAACGGTAGCCCCTCTTGGCGGGCTCCTTGGAAGTCCCGAGGGCCCCTCTTTCCCTAGAGCTGAAGATGCAAGGTTTTCTCACAACCCGCGAAAGTCGTTCGTGAACGGGAATGGAAGTTTCAGCGACGCGACAGATCACTATTCGCAAGTTGACTGGACTCCCTGGGACTGCTGCCGATGCGCAGCAGAAACACGCGACGCGATGCTGGAAAAAGTTGCAGATGCATTTGGGCGATATGCAGTTATTGTTTACCACCATCCTCTCAAGGTACAGCTCGTTAATTGCTAAGGGTTTGGGGTGTGGGGTCTAGGGTCCAGGGTTAAGGGTTTAATATATATTGGTTCTGTGCTGTTGTTTTGAACCCGGGTTTCAGTTTATTGTGTTCAGCGCCTTGCTTTGTTTGTGTCTATCCGTCGGTTTGGCATTCAAAACGAGTACTACAGACGGCGTGGTGCAGTACACCATCCCACACAGCCAAGCCCAACAGGCAAGTGCAAAGACTTCATGAGAAGGGAAGCATCTAACAACAGGAAACAGCCCAATAGAGCGATAAACCGTTCAGTGTACAGTCCCTTGTTTGGGAATGTCTTCCTTGTTCTTCTTTAGTGCTTACTGCTTATCGTGAAGTCTTCCAAATAACCGTATCTGATGACGTTAGGATGCACGTTGATGAACTTGCGCGGCGCAGCGCGTTGCGCTCTTGCTCCCAGCCTCTAGTCCTCTATCTAACTGCGTGCTTGCCCTCTTGTCTGCTGAGGCAGCTGGTTTGGTTAATTGCTTTTATGTTGGTCTTGTGGCTTCCTTGCGTTTCCCTACCCTTTTGCCCTCCTTTATAGCAGTGGACGGGTTTGTTTTGGTCTGCCTATCTCTAGATTTATTCGGCGTTGTGAAGACTTCTCGTGTTTTTCCAGGATGCAGATGAATACCGCATGCTGTTTCAGGGCAACGTGACCCGCAGCGAGGTGATCTTGATAGCTGCTAACGACGGAATGAGCAACCTGCTTGAAGCCTCCTTTTTAAATGCCGTTTGGGATATGCACATGAAGATATTGAACATCAAAGTGACCGCGGAAGAGGAAAGTGACGCCCTAGCCGATGCAGCGGTTGCCATAGCAGAAACTGGAGATACAGTGGAGCTTCCCAGCCGCCGGCTGCAGTCTATTGCACCATTTGAAAATGACAGGGACGGTGAAAATGACCGGCCAAACAACGGCACTCAGATATTGGATTCAAGGCAAAAACAGGTGCTGACGCCCAGGAGACTCGCCTGGGGCGACCCGGCAGCAGCTGTGCAGCAGCACTTCGTTGAGCAGCAGCTCCGGCAGCAAATGCAGCAGCAGCAGAACCAGCAGCAGCTGCCATGGGCACCTGGAGGGGGGGGAGGCCGCAGGCGTCGCGAAGCGCAGGCAGCTGCCTCTTCTGCCCAGTTTCAGCGGCCGCAGCAAGTGTTCTCGCCCTTGCAGGCGCAGCAACCAGATGCTGTATGTGACCCTGAACGGGAGCTACCGAGAGTGCGGATAACAGGCTTGGCCTGCCGGCCACCCTTACCAACGGGGGAGTATGCGTTTCAAAATTTGTGCTTTAGAGACTCTACTGGAGCCTGTGAAGCCCCTGATGGTATCATCTTCGCTTACGGACATAAACGGTGGGTGGCTGGAAGGGCAGTAAAATCACAGATTAGCTTTGAACTGTAAGATAGGCTTATCGGGCAGCAGCAGCTAAACGTTCCAGTATTAAGCACCGATAATAATGATGAAAAGAGCTCGAACGGAGCGACCCTGACGCTGAATGGCAAATAATAGTTACGGGTCACACTGAGATCGACAATGCTGGTATATATCATGAATTGTGTTATTTTGCACTAATTCCTTGCATTCAAGAGGGTTGCACAGGTGCTATACCATCAATCACTAGAGCCACAACAACGGAGAAGGCCTTCGCCTTAACGGCGGGGTTTTGGGTGGGGGTTTGAGCAAGATGTGCTGTTGCTGTGTTGGGCTATCTTCTACTGCGTTTCTCGAGTGTCCTGGCTGTTTGCTGAATCTCCGCATTGCCCCCTTCGAAGGAGAAATGTTTTCGCTTAGGCTGGTTTTGCTTACCATCAGCATTCCTTCCTGGTTGTTTACACCGCTACAACACATTGCAAGCGTATTCCCTTATCAAACTTACCATGTAATTACAACTCAATTGTTTATCTTTCGTTGGTTTGCACAGAGAATTCGGAAGTATGGTGGAATACCCCCTTCATACATCTTTTCTGCTGGCACGAGCCTTTCCTACAGATATGCTTCTTTCAAATAAAGGCCTACGCCTGACGCCGTCAGGCCGCTACGCCACTGCTACCGCAGCTCTGTCCCTCAGGCAAGCGCTCCCCGACACTTGAAATTCCAAACCCTGAACCCTTAACGATGAGAGCAGAAAGGCATTAGACGACCGTTGCAACAAGCAAGTCAACAAGGCACGGAGTTCACTGGCACAATCCATCTCAACGCATCATATTGTTGTATCTAAATGCGCATTTCACTTGGCTCATCCTTGATTTTCCCCTCCCACAAGGCTGAACAGCAGCAACGGCCAAGGGCAAAGGGGTCCATGATACTGTTCAACGTTCATTGAACTTCGAAATGTTTGAGCGTTATAAAGTCTATGTATCGCTTAACACCTCATATAACTCCACTCTTTGCGATGCTGGAGCCCTGGGCAACCACTCAACAGTGTTGGCCTCGTTGCTATATGCGATCGCACTGTTCTAAGGCTCTCTATAGTAAAATATGAGCATTATGTAGCTTGAAGCACTCCAGGCAGTAACGCTTTCACCAATGTCAGTTGCTCAGTCCCGCTAGATGCCATCTTTCAGTACTTGTTGGTGCTTGCACCTGTCTCACATTCTGGAGTAGTGCTGCAAACTGCTTGAAATGGTTAAAGCTGTCTTAAGGAGCGAGGTAATAAATGTGAACAGGCTCTTTACGCCGTCAGATTTGAACTATATTTCTTGGTTCTGCATGGCGTTAGGCATCAATGTTAGCACTGCAGGTTTTTATATATTGGGAAGAGTTGCGCTATACTGTTGACGAGTATGAGTATTATTATAAAAGACTTTATAATGCTACGGGTTTAACTATCTCAACCGGACCATGCATTGCTTACGTGTGTAGGAGGTTTATTATTATATTGTGAAGTGGAATACAGTACTGTCGAGGCATCGATGGCACCCACTAATGTAAAGTAATAAACGGCGGTTGGTCGCTGTAGCGTTGCTTTATCGTGTTAAACGTCGAATCTTGTTTGAAGGTGGCAATCGTTGGCCCCTCATGTTTCTTAATGCTGTTTGATAGTAACAAAGTTCTAATAGCGATGTGGTGTTTAGGTATCAAATAACAGATGACGCAAAGCTGCGACCATTCGCATTGCGATGGGAAAAGAAGTTGCAGCAGCTGCTGCAGGAGGAGAAACTCCCTGGAGCCAAGATGGGGCTTAAAACAGAGAGAAGCCTCTGTAAGACGAGCATTCTACTTATTGGTATACACACTAAGCCGTAAACCGTAGTCCCTACGTTCTAAACGCCAGCAAACACTGGCCCAAGGGCAGCACTTGAACTTGGAGCCCACGGCGAAGGTTCAGGGATTAGATTTGGATGACATGGGGGTCTGGTAATGCAATGCATTGCAGCCTTCCTGATGAGTTTAAAGGCGAAGCCTTCAAGTGTGTGTCGTGTGCTACAGCGGATGAATTGGCTGCGAGTTCTTCCGCGGGACCTGGAGGCGAAGTAATGCTGATAGCTGCTGCAGGTTCATTGATTGGGGTCTATGTATGGGTTGTGAATTTTTCGCGTTCACATTTGCGTTCAAAGGCCATCGTAGCCTTGACAGGGGCAGGTGCCGCCCTTTTAGGGTATCTTGGGGGGGCAGGCGTGTGCTTTATGTCGGGCGTTGTTAGCACCGGAACAGCTGCTGCTGCCCCGCTGCTGGTTGTTGGCATAGGAGTAGATGATACACTTGTGCTGTTGCAGTCATACAGCCTAACGGTGCATAAGCGATCCGCCGCAGACCGCCTACAGCTGACACTCCGCGACAGCGGCGTCGGTATCACCATAACGACCTTAACAAACCTGATGACCTTCGGAATAGGCGCCTTCAGTCCCTACCTCGCAATTAAAAGCTTCTGTTTGTTATGTCTTTCCGGCCTCTTCCTGGGTTACATAATGTGCCTCACATTCTTCCTAGGTTTCCTCGCCCTTGACGCCAAGGCAGAAGCCGCTGGACAAGTCATGGCTATCTTTCGGTGTTGCCCCATGGAGATCATGAGGGATTCAACGCCTACAAAGACGCAGACGCAGCAGCAACTGCAGCAGCAGCACCAGCAAGGGGAGAAGGGGCAGCAAAAAAGACAGATGCGCACGCTCAAAGGCCTGCCTATGCTTCAGTACCTCGATAAGACGCGCCTACCGGGAGCTGATGCTTCGGCACTCTCCGCTTGTGCCAGCGACATATTTCAGTGCATTACCATGCAGGTAGAGGCGGCGTTACAGCAGCAGCAGCAGCAGCGGATGATCGAAGCGGAGACACGCCGCATGCGGAAGCAGCAAACCTCTAAGAAGAAGAAGCAACAGAAAAAGGCACCGGCGAAACGCAGGAAGAACGCAAAGACAGCTCTCACCAGCACGTCCTCAGGAGCGGAGGACAAAAAGCTGGACGATGCATCTAGCGACACAGAAAACTGCAAGAGAAAGACACGACAACGAAAGCAACCGGCGAGGAAAACGAATGCAAGGAGGAAGAAGTCCGTGGAGGCTAGCAACAACAGCAGAAAGAACAGCGGCATGAACAGCAAAAGAAGCAGCAAAGGCGGGAGCTTCAGGAGCAGCCGCAGCAGCGCTAAGAAACAGCAACAGCAACAACGACAGCGCCGTGCAAAGGCTCTCAGGCCCGCTCTCAAGGGGCGCCGCCAGCAACAGCAGCAAGAACAGCAGCAGGAACAGCAGCAGGAACAGCAGGAGCAGCCGAAGCAAGCTGAAGCACCTGGGATAGGATCCCAGGCTGCCCTGGTGGCAAGCAGCAAACCAGCAGCTGCGGGTGCAACAGCAGCAGCACCTGGTGTACTCGCCTCAGGTGCGAACCTGAGCAAGGTTGGGTCGAAGGCAGGTATTTCGGTGAGGCCAGCAAGGCCTAGGAGGACGACTGTACACTTTTACAGAAAAACCTCCACTGCCCCTTACACGGCAACCTTTCTGCAGCAGCAACAACAACAACAGCAGCAGCAGCAGCAGCAGCAGCCGCAGCAGCAAGAGAGCGACTGGCGAGACCAGGTGGTGGTAAACTTGTGCGTGGGATCTGGCTCGGCAGTAGTGGCTGCAGCAGCAGAAGCAGCAGAAGCCGCCTTCAATACTACTGGCCGTAGCTGGTCAGGGGAGCGAATTGCTCGGCTGCAGCTAATGCAGCGGCTTGGTAGCGACGGTTTAGCAGAGCCTCAGGGCAACGTAGGGAGGGGCCTAAGGAAGGTGCTTGTTCGTTTCGGCGCCCGCCTGCTCATGAATCCTTTCTTTAAACTCATGCTTCTCATCATCTTCACTGCTGTTTCCGTAACAGCGATCGTTGGATGTTTCAAAATACAAACAGGATTAGACCCGAGGAGCCTCACTAAGGACGGCACGATGCTGAAGGTGGCACACACACACACACACACGCACACACACACACACACACACACACGCACACACAGCACTGACACCTTCGCCCTCCTACACATTTCCCCTTGGATCCGCTTTTCAAAGTTTGAAGAAGAACAATAGATGCACTTAACGTCGATAACGAATGCTTAATGGTTCTGTAAACGGTTTCTAAGCAGTAGATCAGCCACTAGATAGAGCGCCTCCTTGGCGCATATAAAAATCAAATTGAAATGGGGTCTTCACTTGCACGGGGGCACTCTAAGTGAATGTGCCGTCACAATTGCAGCTCTTTTAGTTTACTTCTACGTGCGTTTGCTCCTGTTGGTTACAGGTAGTTTGGGGTTGTGCATGCTGGTGAACGTACATATGCTTTTATGTTCGTTATTTCTGTTATTTTGAAATAATGTGTGTTCGCCTAGGGCTTCGTGTTTGCCTGTATTCTTTCGCCATTATTTGTTTGTTTTGTATTTGTCTAGTTTTGCCACACGTTGAATTCTTTTTGACTTTCTCTTTTTGCTGTTGTATTCAGACTTTCTTTGATATGCAAGAAGAATTTTTCGGCGCTTATGGAGACCCCGTGATGGTCTTTTTCAGTCATCCAGAAAACGTCTGTTCAGCGGCCTTTCGAGTAAGACGCTACAGCGGGGTTCCAGCTGCAGCCTCCACGCTTGTAACATTTCGTTGCATTGTGCGGATTCTTCAGATAATGTAGATTGGTTTCAGCTGGTTTAAGCACGGCAAGGATTTATCCACGAAAGAGGTGTACCGTTTCTGGGTTTCCTTCGTCCCTGTCTGTTTAATGGACAACGCAGGTGGAGTATCAGAAGCTACATGAACGATTGAAGCACCAGAACTACACTATGGAGCTTCAGGACGGTCTTTACTTGTTTCTTCAGTCGCCTTTAGCTCGTAATGTGCCCGAACAGAGCGCCACAACATGCATGCAAATGTATGCTGAAATGTGCTTCTCGCTCTTGTTCCCTGGCAAGCAGTGCATGCCTTTGCAATACTTACACATAAATGTAGTGAAATATGCTTGCACATGGATGATAATGACGGGTCCGGATGAGTGCTCCCCCAAAGCAGTGTTTCTTTCACCTATCGTTCTTCCTCTCCTACATGACCATGTTAGTTGTATTTCCTGAGTCTGCAGCATCTGATTAATTCATTGCATTCTGTCCTCTTTACTTGCTACCCACCCCGAAAGTTTAGTGAAGTACTGTGTTGAAGTGCGTTGTTTTTTCTTGTTGTCAGGCTGTATGCCTGGCTTCAAACGCCCTTTGGTTCCAGCTTTACTGCCTTCTTCTCGTGGAGCAGCGGCTTTAGGCTGCGAGCCTGGGCATTGGTGTTAGTGCCCAAGTACTTTTCCAGCACACAGGAAAGCAGCAACTTCATGCACCAACTTAGGTATGCCAAGTCGTAGGACCCTGGATGCTAAGCACTGAGCCCTATAGTATTGCTGTCCGTATCCTTCATTCGCCTACCAGCACTTGGAGACTTACAGAAGATACTTATGAAGAGTTCCCATTAGAACGTATACTCCCAAGCTTAAACCCTACATAAAACTACAACTGTTGAGCAAGGAAGGGCCCTAAAACTATGGCAGTTTCCATTCCACTTTAACAGTAGACGAAATCTCATGTGTGCGCGTATTGAACTCCTTCTTAATGGATTTTTGTGGTTATCAGGGCGGACTTGGCGCAGTTTCCACTTCTAAAGGGAGCAGCGTACAACAGGAACTTTGTTTATTTTGAAAGTGATGATGCTATTGTACCCCAAACCGTCAGCAGCTTGGCTAGTGCAGGTTGTGCTGTGATTGTTGTGAGTTTATCAACGCAGATGAGGCTTCACACAGTCAGAACTATACAACAGTTTTGGACCAGTGGCGTTGGCATAAACGCTATAGCAGCAGGTGCAGGTAGATTGCTAAAAGCTGAAAGCTATGAGAGGCCTCTTTAGAAGGTGCAGAAACACGCAGATAAAACATTTGAAACGCATTTAGCTGCTTTGGGTTCTGTTGTCTCCTGCTGGGGCTTTACAGGTTTCACTGTTTCTGCTGCCGTCTTTGCGTGGAGCTCTGATTGTAGTGGCGATACTGCTTGTAATCGATGTTGTTATTTTGGGGTTCATGGCGCTTTGGGGTTTGCCCCTCAACTTGCTCACAATGGTGAACCTCACCATATCGATAGGTGGGTTAACACGCAGTTCCGTAAGCGTTGAAGGCGCGTTGGCACGTACGCTTTAAACATTTATCCAATAACCTTCAAATGCAATTAAAACACGTAGTTCAGGCGCATTCAAGAATGCAATGTAGGGTCATTTGAGGGAAGTCAACGCACATTTTCAAAGGGTTAAAGGGGGTATTCGGTGTATGTGCAAAGACAGTCTTACCTTTTAACAACCTTTGGAAGAGTAGACAAACACTGCATATAGACGAACGTCGAGTGCATTTAGTGAGCAGCGAATTTGATACTCTACGGCATAATGGCGGCAAGCTAAAGGCACACAAGCGTGGAACGGCGAGTGCAGAATCCCGCTATCCAGTTGTAGTGAAGGAGTTGATGATTTGCAAATGTGCTCGCAGAAGTGTTGTAAATGAAAGAAAACGTGTGTCTAGGTTGCGTTCTCCGATGTTTTGGTGTGTCTGAGAAGCATTTGAAATGCGTGTACAACTTTTGTAGATGCACATTTTGAAGACAACCATTATATTTCCTGCTGATATTGTGCGTTTGCCTTTTCTCTCTGCTGGTCTGTGTGCTTGTGCTTGAAGGGTTTTCTGTGGACTATGCAACCCACACGACACACGCATTTTGTCACTGCATGGGCCAGAAAAGAGGCTTGCGTGCATTTGAAGCGGTGTTGCTTGTAGGAGGTCCTTTGTTGCACGGTGCTCTGTCTACGCAGCTAGCAGTCATTCCTCTGGCTTTTGTTGACAGTCCAGTACTTTCAGTATTTTTCAAAATGACAACATTGGTGATAATTGTAGGTGTTACGCACGGGCTGATGCTGCTTCCCGTGCTGCTTTCCCTCATTGGGCCCATGCAACAGTCACAACAGAAGGTGGTACAGCAGCTTCTGGCGCTGCAACGACAATATGATCGACTCGAGGAGCAGATCGTTGCATGCGGAGGAAGCAGAGAAAATCCGAAACTCAAGAAGCAGAGAAAAGCCCTGCGTCGCCTCATCGAGCAGCAAGAACAGCCGGCGGAAACCGCTAAAGATGCCTGTGTGGAATTTGCAAAGGCACTTTGCCCTAATCACCCCAAAAACGTATTCTTAAGAAACAAACAAGTCCGCGATTGGGTGCAACGACCCAACTAATCAAATTATTTGCCCTTCATTCAAGGCGAAAGGGAAAAGGCGAAGCACAAATGCTCTAGTCGCCATGGCAATACCAGTTTTACAAGGAAAAGGGGCACCTGTATGCTGCGTTTCAGGGCACGCCTGGAAATGGCGATATGCGCCCTCTGAGCCTCACCTTCTTGACCATAGATCGGCAAGATAAGTGAAGTGCAATTATATTCGTTTCGCTGGGGTGCATACAAATGCATGCCCTAGTGCGTAAATCTTTGCATGTTTTCATGCCAATATAAACGCCAATTATGTTAAGAGTTTGCACCAAACGCCTCACCAGTCAAACAGTTGTAGCAGGCCCAATCCCCCGACCACCCCCCAAAGTTCAGGGGCGCATCAGTAGTCCTTGGGGTTCAGCGTTTGCTTTTTAGGAGCCAACTTGAAAGGTTTCAATTCGACTGTTTCACCCTTCCCCATTTTTAGTGTTTCTTCTTTAAGGTTGCAGACGACAGGCGGAGGTTGCAGTGCTTTATGCAACTTCCTCTCCCTTGCGCTCGCTGCAGAAACATGACCACAGAAGGGATAAGGCGTTCTGCTCCCTTCCCTCTTTGTTTCCAATTAGCTATTTTCAGTCAGAAAGAACCTCGCGACCGTGTGTAGGTTTGCTTATACACATTATTCAACTCCTGGTGCGCTATAAGCACGAAATGCAAGTGTCTTGATGTGGGATGGACATATACGACGGGTTTGTAAAATGGCGCATACCCAATACTCCAATGCTGGCATTGTCTGTTGGTTCCTTTCGTATCTGGGCCGTATGTTTGATTGTCGCTGCAACAGCTTTGAGAGTTGATGCAGCAGCTACTTTAGCAGTTCCTGATGTGCCCTCCGCTACGGGTGCAGCAGAAGCAGCTGCAGCAGCAGTTGCCAGCATATCGTGCTGCTGCTGCAGTAGCGAGTGCTTCTGCTGCTGTTGTAATGCCTTCGCCAGCAGCTCAAAAGGCCCCTTCTCCTTAGATGGAGACGAAACTGCTTTAACTCCTGCGTCTACTAGCAGCTGACATATTCTTGCATATCCCAATGTCGCCGCCACGTAAAGCGCACTTTCTGCTGCTTGCCGCTCATAAAGTGCCTGGTAAGAAAACGCAGGAACTTGCAGCAAATGAAGTACGCTTCAGGGATTAGTAGCTGCTTTGTAGGTGCAGGAGAATGGTATTTCAATGCAAAATCCCTCTCCCTGAGGCTCACAAGTTGAAGGACTCGGCGGACTACTCCCGTAAAGTTGCGTAGCACTGCATGCTGCAGAAATCTGCTGGCAATAATCGCAAACATATCTCTCAGCTGTGTTGCTGATGCTGCATGCATGCGTGGCTGTGGAGTCTCTTCCTCTTCCGAAGGAGTTGGTTGATGCTCAGGCTGATGTAGGCAGATACACGACAACTCCTGGAAAGAGGAAACGCACAACAAGCATGTTCCCTTCAAAACAAAGTAACTTCGTGGATACCTACCATGTGAAAAACACCTATCTGGCACCCCAATAGTATGGTAGCTACTGCTGAGGCGGCGTTCATGATAATATTAGTGTTACTTCTGTTGCTAGAGTTGTAGAGCAACATCAACTGCACGCCTCTCAAGTACAAAATTACTTAGAAAACCATATTGTGTTCATTCCTGCCTAGCTCTCTAGACATGCTATACTTGGACTTGCTTCGCTCGCTATGCCGTGTACATGCAGAACATTCAAGAGTAAATGGCAGTTACCTCTACAACTCTAATGGCAAACGGCTCATCTGCGTCTGCCAAAAGATCTTCCAAGCCGCACGCCTCTGCTGCAATTTCCACTGGGGCTTCCGCAGCAGCGAATCCGATGAGCGCTGCGCATGTAGATCGACGCTTCGCGATGTCGTCCCTATCGTAGGTGCAGAAACAGCGACGTCCTTTATTTTGGTTAAGCTTCCTGGTATGCCCATGCTCTCTGGACCCCGAGTCTCAATGACTAAAGCCTAAACTGCAAACCCTACACCCTAGACTCTGAGTCAGGATTTTTGGTGATCTGGCAAAACACTTTAAAGGCAATATATAGGCCTACATAGGCGTTACATCCCTTGGACTGCTCTCTGTGCACACAGTTCGTGCTGCAAGAGCGACTGCCAAAGCTGCAGGGCTCCATCTGCCTCCCTTTCCTCCTGCTTCAGCTTCCCCAATCAAAACAATTGGCGGTGCGCGTACCATGCCGGCCTGACGCTGAGCCACTGGGAAGCAAAACAAACAAAGCTGATAACACTATCGCAACTAGCGAAATTAACAACACGGCGAAAAGCTAAATACATTTCAGGGCATTTCGGTGGAGAGATGTAACGCTGCAAAATACACGAGCATAAAAACAACCTGACAGCAGCATTGAAAAGTCCAACGTACAAAACAACTAACTACTGCACCCGCGCGCCACTGAGTGCCTATAAGACCCTTCTCGTATGCATGCCGCTGCAGTTGAAATCTTAAATTCCATCGACAATAGCCACAATGCATAAACAAATAACAAAGATTCATTCACCTTCCAACATGTCAAGGACTTCGGCTGGAGGTTTGCCAAATCCGCCTGCAGATCACAGCATGTATCGATGTTATGTATCAATGTCAACGCTGAAACAGGCGGTAGCTTACGAAAGCAAGTAAATACAAGCAGGAAACCTCTAGAAGCATAATACAGATATTGCTGTCGTTAAAGTTCTGCAAACACTGATGCATCTCTGTTTTGCCATCCTATCCACACGTACTCTTCCTGCACTAGACACTCATTGTGTAATCTCAAAATTTGGCCCGCTTCCGCTGCTAGTGATAGGGTGCCAGTTTGGACTATCGACCTTAGTATTCCTGGTTTATGATTTGTTATTTAGAGCTCCCCCCAAGCCCTTAAGCGGCCAGGCAGTCAACGTGTGGGAAAGAAGCTGCTAATCGCTTTCCTGTGATGATTGTCTGCAAAGCTGCAGCATTTCTTGCATTGAAGACTTGACGTCTGTTCTGCCTGGTGTCTGTAGCTGCTCCTTTTTGAAAGTCGTTCGTCCCAAATCGTTCAACGTGATTCTTAAGTAATTGCAGAAGAGACACGACGAATTCGGGGCTTCCCTGAACAGTGCAACAGCTTCTCGGCATGCAAGACCCTCTAAAGGGGACTGTTAATTATCTCTGCCATTCCAGCTCCTAGAAGAGGATATTCCCACGCATACCATGGTGCAAATGCACCAGCTAGCCTACTCTACCGGGAAGAAACAAGAGAGTAGGCGCTTCAACTTAGGAGAGAAAGTGAATACGTTGTGCGCCACTGAAGTTGGCGACGGAATAGAGAACTAGTCCATGCACAGATGGATTAGGTGGCACATGAAAGTGTACGGAAAAGCATGCTTTATATCAAGGGGCTTGGAGATGCAAGCGAGTACTTCGTAAATCCTTCTAGTATGTAACCAAATGAAGATTTTAGTTATGCGGTGCCGAACGTATCAACAAAGGGATGCAGATGTCATGCAGCCTTGGCTCACTCCCATTACGGCGATGTGGAGAGCGGTGACCTGCTCCTCTTGTTCTTTTGCACTTGCACCCGCTTCCCCCAGGCCTAAGCAGCTCACCATGCATGCACATCTTGAAGGTTCCACACTAGAGTTGCCACAGCGGCTACAGCAACCGACAGCCTTCACCCGAGCCCTGCTAAGTCTACATGAGACGCTGCTCTACACATGGCAACGCTGCGGCGAGGAGCAGTAGCAAATCTTGAGCATGATGGAACTGCTTCTAGAAGAGCCATGCATATATGCGTTGGAGTACGCATGGATGCATGCACGCATAGTCTTGTTAGTTGCATAGGGGATCACCAAGGATACTAGCAGTTTCACAGGAAACACTAGCTCACAGGTGTTGCGCAGGCCAGTAAAGCGAACAGTTTTGAGGGGATTTGCGCCGAAGGCCAGGAGAATCTTTACGAGTTCCAAGTCCTGAGAAGAAGCGAAGAACAATTCAGCACGAATGGCGAAGCAAGATAGTTTACTGAATACTACGAGGGTGCACCTTTCAACCAATGCGTTTGGCTGCAGGGTATTCAGCATGAAATCCTGATAGACGAATACGCCCCAAAACGCACTACACGGAATTACTGATGCTGCCTGGCACTACCTTCCTCCACTTGATGTGGCTCTAGCAACATTGCGGAGTGACTGAGCAATTAAAGCACAGGGAAGACCTGCTGCCCGCTTGGGCTGTGGGCAGCTGAGACTAGACTGAACATGCAATTGATGGCCGAATGGTTCAATTTGCTGCCTAATACTCGCATGTTTAAAGCAATTTTTGAAAGATGAGTACTTTTGTAGGGTCCAGTAAACGGCACTATTATCGTTTGCTTGTCTTGCCTGTCTTTCGCAGGCGATTATGAGAGGCGTCCGTTGAAGCGGCCTGCCGTTGTCTTTCAGGTTCACGAGCCTCCCGGCAGACCACCGGCATATATCCCCCACCAGCGCTCCTGAGCCGCTGGCAACAGCAAAGTGGAGAGGGCTCCACTGCAGACTCTCCGTCAGAGCGTCGATGCGGCTGCCCCCATGCAGCAGCAAACGTGCCAGAGACCGGTGTGCCCTGACGAAAAAAACGAGGCGCAGCAACTGGGCCCTGCTGAGGTCCCTGTCAATAGAATCGATGACACACAACGCTGCATCCAAGCCACTGACAGCCAGCGCTGCACAAGCTGTGCAAAACATAGAGTGAAAAGCGCCCAAATATCCACAAAAATAATCAGTATTCATCGTTTTGCACTTACCCAAAGCAACTCAAGTGGATCGGTAAGAGACCCGAATCCCTCCCATAGGGGGGAATGAGGCTGTCTGTCTGGTGCTGCTCGTGCAGCTGCTGTTGTAGCTGCAGCAACAGCTCAGATTTCACTTGGGATTGGCTCTGTTGTGGAGGACTGGTGGGCTCTAGACGCAGCATGCCGCACACAGCACCGGTTGCTGCAGCCTTGAGGAGAGGAGACGATGCATCGAAAGCGCCTGTCGTCACAGAGGCATCCGCGCCTGCTTGCAGCAGAAGCCTTGCAATTCGTTGTTTGCCCCGAAGACACGAAATGTGCTGCAGCAATCCACAATAACCTACCTTCACTTCGGCTGTCATTTTCTCCATGGCTACACACTGCTGATCACCCATGTGCACAGAACTTCAGATTGTTGCATGTATGCACACATAAGCAAATGCCCAGTCATATACACAAGTACACAAATGCACATGCATACATTTACATAGTTAAACAATTGTGTGTACACAGAAGAAGGAAGGACAATTGGAACTACGTACGAGAGGTGTCCAACCCTCCAATCCCTGTCTTTTCGCCTTCGCGTCAACTTGCTGCCGCAACGCAGCAGCTTTAAGTGCAGCTTCCGTTGCTTTGCTGTTCCCGCAACATTCCGCAAGGAGGTGTAGCAGGCTGCTGCCAGCAGCGGCGACAGCAGCCTGCTCGGGGCATACGTCTAACAGCAGCAGGAACACTCTCTCCCGCCCTGCGGCAGCGGCGCACTGTTCACACATATCACCTAGCGGGCCCCTCACAGACGTCCACAGGCCGCCTTCCCCTTAACATAGAGGCAGTAGGCTCCCCAAATGTTTTTCTTATTTCTGCTGCAACATATGCTGTTGTAGCTGCAGCAGCTGCAGCTGCTGCAGCCACGACAGGTGCTTGCTGTGCCCATCACGTACAACCCTTCAGGAAGTCCTGTCTGCATTGGCAGACTTTCTCCCCGGAACCACCGCTACAAAAGGAATTCGAGGTGTTTTTGTGGTTGCGCTGCCTTTGTAAACACAGCTGCTGCACTTATACTCTCAGATTGAACGTGCATTTCTCGAAACAATCAACGGGTGTGGAAGTCTCCATGAGTATGGCCTCGCCAACAAGGTACAAGCATGTGCATATATATATATATATATATATATATGGCGTCGGCTCACA
>CAJFCY010000196.1:0-23552 GCA_904066265.1 Eimeria zaria | reverse complement strand
TGTATATATACATATATACATATTCACATCCACACATATATGTATTACATAAAGGAGATATACAGCTGTCTGTTGCAGGTGCCTATGCGTGACCACTTAAAGGAGAGCACCTGTTCCAGCGTGTAGCAGCAGCAGCAGCAGCAGCATTAACGGCTGCAGCAGCACTAGCAGCAGCAGCTGATGCAGCAGCAGCAGCAGCAACAGCAGCTTACCTATCTAGGTGGTCTAGAAGGCCTTCCACGACAGCTGCCCCGTGTCTGTCTGCAACTTTCTCAACTGCTTCTGCTGCTTTAGCTGCTGCTGCTTTTGCTGCTCCTTCTCCTGCATTCGCCAAGTGTCTCAGCGTCATATGGAGGCCTGCAGCAGCAGCGTCTCGTGCTGCTGCAGCAAAAGACAAGCCGATGCTGCTGCTGATACTACTGCTCGAAGCTGCAGGGGCGGCTTCCCAGAGCCGTTTCGGAGGAGCGTCCGCTTGCTGCCGCTGCTGCTGCTGCTGTTGCTGCTGTTGCTTGTGCTGCTGCAGGGCCCCATCCGCGCTGCATGCAGGGGTTGCGCTATGACTCCTGACAGAAGCTGAGGGCCGCGAGGCTGCGGTGTCTGTCCCCTTCAGGGTGTCTCTAGAGGACGGCGCAGCTGTGCTACTTGCATAGCTAGTCATTCGCGTGCAATCTGCAGTGCTGCTGCTGCTGCTGCTGCTGCTGCTGCAGCTGCCGTTGCTGCTGCTGTTGGGAGTGCTGGTGCCGCTGCTGCTGCAAGGAGTTGCTGACTGGCGGACGCGCAGCTGGGGCGGCGGTCTATGCATCGCCTTAAGGAAAGCGAGTGGCTGCTGCTGCAGCTGCTCCTTGCTGCTTCCGGAAGGGACTGTCTGCAGCAGGAAGTGGTCGAGGCCGGCAGCAGCCTGAGAAAGAGACAAAAATATATATTAGAATATGCATGACGAGCAGCAGACAACAGATGAGCAGCTAACAAGAGACACTCTTCACATGCTGTTACTGCGGCTGTGGCAGCAGCAATAGCAACAGCAGCAGCAACAGTAGCAACAACAGCAGCAGAGTGGTATGCTGCTGCTGCTTACCTTTACTATTCTTCTATGGGGGACGTGAATCCTGCAGGTACCTCTCAGACGCTGTCTTCGACTCTTGTCTGCCCAGAAGCGGGGGGCTATAGTTGCTGCTGCTTTCTTCCAGGATTCCTGCTGCTGCTGCTGCTGCTGCTGCTGCTGTTGCTGCTGCTGCGGTTGCTGCTGTTGATGTTGCTGCTGTTGTTGCTGCTGCTGTTGCTTCTGCTGTTGGTCGATGAGGTGAGAAGACAGCAACTGCTGCTGCACACAGCCGTCTCCTAGTGCCACCAGATCCCCATCTTCTGTAAACAGCAGCAGACGGGCCCCCTCAGCTGCAAAGGAGACACTGCGTATAGACAGGCTGCTGTCTTTCTCTGCTATCTCATCATACAGAAAGATATTGTTGCCTTCTACTAATTGAAATAATGTTGGTGTAGCAGCGAAGAATGCAGCGGCGTCGTCGCTGCACATACACCGCAGCAAGTGGCAGAGGCAGCAACAGCTACCGAAAGAGCAGCAGCAGACTTTGCTGCAGCTAAAGACAAGCTGCAGCAACGAGACACTAACAGCAGCAGAAACAGCAGCAATACAAACAACAACAACAGCAGCAGCAACAGCAGCAGCAGCAACAGCAGCAGCAACTAAGGCTTCTGCTGTTGCAGCATAGGCTGCCTCACCTCTCTACAAACGACTGCAGGTCGCCCCACAGCCATAAGTCCCCCGACTCAGACAGAGCTGCACTTGTAATGCCCCCAGCAGCTATCTGCTTTATGCGTGGCGTCTGCTGCTGCTGCTGCTGCTGTTGCTGTTGTTGTTGAAGCTGCTGATGCTGCTGATGGCGTTGATTAAGGGTCTCCCCGCTGCATGCGGTTAGAGACACGAGAGCTGGCGGCGCGCATGTAGTTGCTGCTGCTTCTGCTGCAGGAAATCCGAGGCAGTTGCTGGTATTGCTACCCCAGCTGTACAGACACTCCACAGCTGCCGGAGGTTTTTCTTCGTACTGTTGCTGCTGCTGCTGCTGTTGCTGCTGTTGCTGCTGCTGTTGCTGCTTGGCTGCACCTAGAGAAAGTGTGTGCAGCGAGCCACATGCAACCTGAGAGAATTTAATAAGGGATTGCACAAATATACTTTCTCCCCTGTCTCCTGTCTCCATCAGAGACACGAAGCCTGCTGCATCTGCTGCTAATATCGTGGCGCTACCCCCATCTGCAGGGGCATAGCCAAGACCCAGCCAACCCTTAGAAACCCCGTTGCTGCTGCTGCTGCTGCTGTTGTTGTTGTTGTTGCTGTTATTGTTGTTGCTGTCGTTGCTTGCAGCAACAAGGGAATGAATAAGGGTGAGACGGCTAAGAGGCATGCGCGATAAGTCCAGCAGCAGCAGCTGCTGAGGAGACAGAATTGTGTCTCCTCCCCCCAAGAAGCCGCACTGGCCGTGGCTGTTGCTGCCCCACATAAAGAGACACCCCTCTGGTGTTAGAGCTGCAATATGAGAATTCCCACAAGACACCTGCAGCACGCGCTGCTGCTGCTGCTGCTGCTGCTGCTGCTGCTGCTGTTTGCTAGCAAGCACAGAAACAAAGAGCTCAGGAGACACTGCAGTAGGCTGGTACCTGTTGCGGAGGTCTCCAAGGCCTAACACACCATTAGCGTTGCTGCCCCAGGTGTACAGACAGCCCGTCGCTGTCAGTGCAGCACAAAAGTCTGGCCCGCAGCAAACAGAAGCAAATGCAGCAGCAGGATGCGAGGGGCCTCTACAGATAGAGGGTGCAGCAACGGTTTCGAAGAGCATAGCAGGTAAGAAAACCCGGCCCTCTTCTTGCTGCTGCTGCTGCTGCTGCTGCTGCTGCTGCTGCTGAGCAGCAGCTGCTACTGCTCCTGTTGCTGTGGCTGTTGCATGCAGAAGGGCTGGGAACTCGAACCAGGAGAAGCGAAGGGCCTCTCTGAGCCCGTAGTCCCTCGAGTGGTCTGCAGGATGTCTCCGCAAGGCACTGTTGCTGCTGCTGCTGCTGCTGCTGCTGCTGCTGCTCAGCTCGACGTCATCAGCACACCCATCGAGGGAACCCCAAGCAAACAGGAGACCCTCAGATGTAACTGCTGCGCTGTAGTGCAGCCCCGCAGATACACAGCGGACGGTCCCCGGTAAGGCCACCACTTGCTGCGGTTGGCAGCAAAACCTGCAGCAGCAGCAGCAGCAGAAGTGCAGCAACGGTAGAACGTTTAGAGGGTTGGCAAAAGCGCCTACTACGACAGCAAGAGAGGGACAAAGCTTGCACTATGGAGACGAAAGGAGACAACAACAACAGCAGCAGCAGCAGCAGCAACAGAAGGAGATGCAGCAGAAGCAGCAGGAGCAGCAGCCAACACCTACCAGATGTCTGTCCCTCTTGCTGCTCGGACGAAGTTGTCTCTTTCTTCTAATATGGGGTCTACGGGGAAGTACGCCGCCTCCCCAAGTCCAAGGGCCCCCATCTCATTCAAACCGCATGCAAACAGCAGCTCGCGTGTCTGCTGCTGCCACCGTAGCCACTGCAACACGTGTACGCAGCTCTCTCCTTTTAATACATACGGAGACAAGCATAGCCCCTTCTCTACACTATCTATATCCGAGACACCGCAGCGAGAGCTTGCTGCAGCTGCTGCTTCTGCTGCTGAGGCGGGAGCAGAGAGAATTTCCCCGATAGCTGCTGCAGAAGGTGCAGGAGAGGGAGCAGCAGAATCAACAGGAGAAGCAGCAGCAGCAGCAGCAGCACTAGCCCGAACGACTGCAGCAGCTGCCCATTCTGCTGCTGGGTCTCCTCTGTCTCCTGCTGGGCAGACATTGGAGGCCCAATGAATGACGGGGGCCCCAAGCCTTCTGATATTGTACAGGACGATAGCGCATGCAACATGCGGCTGCAGCAAGGGGTCTGGAAGATGACAGTGTCTATGTTCGGGGTACTTTGGAGTGTACGTACACCCGAATAGACGAGATGCCTGCTCGTGCTGCTTCCTCGCCAGAGGAGATGAAGGGTGAGCCGACTCAGAAGGCACCAAGAAGCCTGTCTTTTGCTGCTGCTGCTGAGCAGCAGTAGGGCTGCTGCTCGCCCACGCAGCAGCAGCAGCAACAGCACCCGGAGGAGGAGCAGCAGCAGTACTACCAGCAGTAGCAGCAGCAGGAGGGTTGTCTCCAATGAGACCAGGGAAGCCTTTGCAGTCTGCTGGCAGCACACGCTTGTCTACAGAAAGGAGAGGCAGCAACGGAATATGCCGAGGCACGAGATGAGGGGGCCCCACAGGCAGCGGGCAAACGCTGAGTCTCAGCCGCAGCACACGAAGCAAATCCGTGTACACCCCAACTCGGGCTGTTGCTGCAGCGGCTGTCTCCACGATACATTCCAGAAGGTCGTTCTTGCTGCTGCCAATGTTGCCAATGCTGCTGCTACTGCTGTTGTTGTTGTTGTTGTTGCTGCTGCTGCTGTTGCTCAGGGCGGCGTCCGGTACTGCACAGCTGCAGTAGGCCATCAGCAGCAGCAGCCAGCTCAAGATCGAAGCAAACGGATGCCCCGCCCCCTCTGCACAGATGCAGCAGCAGAAGCAGCAGAACAGCAAGCAGCATGAACTGGCAGTGCAGCAGCAGCAGCAACAGCAGCAGCAGCAGCAGAGGCAGCAATAGGAAATAAGGGAGGAACAGCAGGCCTGTACTTGCCTTCCAGCAGCGGACAGCCGTAGTGTCTCTGCAGCAAATCAAGGGCTGCCATCAGCCGTCTCTTTGCAGAGGCAGCAAACCCTCGTCTTAGTCGACAGATGCCCCTGTAAGAAACAAAAAAAACACAAGACCCCAACTCCTTGCTGCAGCTAGCTGCTTCTTGCTGTCTGGTTAGCAGCAGCTAGCCACCTAACCACGCCCGTCTTAGCGCTAGCTAGCTGCCCGTCTCCTCAGCAGTTCTAGAGCCTCCTACATGGAAGTCGGACCCCCTCGACAGCTAGCTAACACAGTAACCAGCTAGCTACATCATATACAGCTAGCTAGCTAGCCGTCTAAACAGATAGCCAATCGTGATGGCAGCTAACTAGCCTAGAGTAGAGCTACAGCTGTTAGCTGTCTGCGTAGGCATGGTTACGGTGTTAGGCTGTCTGGCTAGCCAACAAGAGATAGAGGCGACTAACAGAAGGGCAGCATGAAGAGATCCATGGGGGCCCCTCGGGGGGCCCCCCAAGCGAAGCCCCTCAACCGCATTCGAAAGGGCAGCGAAAATGCTTAGCTGCTGCTGCCGCAGGCTGCTGCCTGGGGCACAGAAACCACCATCTAAGCCGAAGGAGACAACTAGCCGTGACTTATCAGAGTCCCCCGAAGTTGCTGCTGCTGCCCCTGTTGTTCTTGTTGTTGCTGCTGCTGCTGCTGCTGCTGCTGCTCTTCCTACTGCCGAGGGAAACTCAGACTGCTGCTGCTCTGGAAGCCCAGAAAACCCTAGCCAACTGTCAAACTGCAACAGCAACAGCATCAGCAGCCGCAGCAGGTGGTCGTCTGCTGCTGCAGAAACGCCATCTAGGCGTTGCCCCAGAATATATCCTTGTTGCTGCTGCTGCTGTTTCTGCTGTTGCTGCTGTTGCTGCTGCTGCTGCTGCTGCCTACGATAGGCCTTCCACAGGTCAGGCTCTGGTGGGGCCACAGAGCGTAGCAGCAGCTGGCATAAGAGGCCCCCCCTGAGGGTTGCAGGGACAGCAGCAACGAATTCTGGGCTTAGAATATGCGTCACAGCTTCTGCTGGGGGTCCCCGAGGGGCCCTCAAAGGGTGCTGCAGGGGGCCCCCGAGATCGGGGGCCCCAACTAAAGACGGAGGGGGCAGTCGTCGCCTCTTAAAGGGAAGGGAAGAGGCTGCTGAAGCTCCGGGGGCCCCCAGCCAACTCCAGTCCACCAGGGGGGCCCCAACGAAATAATCTTCTGCTTCAGGTGCCTCTGCAGAAGGATGTGCTAGGGGGTTGCCTGCTGTAGGGGGCTGCAGCACCAGCTCGGCCAGCAGCAAGACAGAGACGCAGGCTGTTGCACATGGCAACGGGGACTTAACTGCTACGCGGCCCCACATGGGACACTCTGCTGCTGCTTTGTTGTCTGATGCTGCAGCTCCACTTGCTGCTGCTGCTGCTGTTGTTGCTGCGGGTGCGGAGACGCATAGCGGGGCATCCGGGGAGTAATGGCAGATAGGCAGTGCATGCTGCTGCTGCTGCAGCTCCTCGAACAGAACAGAGGGGCTCTTAAGAGCAGCAGAAAGGCAGCATTGCAGCAACACGGGCAGGGGCAGCAGCATGGAGGTAAATGCGTCTGCACGAATAAGTGAGGCTGCAAGAGACAGACACACGCGGCGATGAAACAGCAGCATACAGCTCTCACTGGCACCCTTTCTACACTGCATATATGCTGCTGCTGCTGCTGTAGATGGCTGCTGCTGCAGCAGTCGCTGCCCTTCACGCGAAAACGCCCACAGAGAGGCGCGGGTAGAGAAGTGTTGGCAAACAGCAGCAGGGCTGCAGCAGCAGCAGGCAACTTGCTGCTCATATCGCAGCACTTTATGCAAACATTTCCCCAATAAGACGCATGCAGCAGCAGTGGCGACGAGTTGAGCGCTACTACTGCAAAAGATCTGCCGCTGCTGTTCGTTGTTGGCAGCAACAGCAGCAGCAGCTGCTGCTGCTGTTGCTGCTGCTGCCTCCTTACCCTCAACCCCCTGGAGCAGCTGCGGCGCCTCTTGCTGCAGCAGCAGCAGCAACTCATCTAGCAGCAGCCACAACCCAACACCCGCAGATATGCCTCCCTGTCTTAGCGCAGCCTGGATTGTCGGGCCATCCGCGTGGGGCAGCTGCCGCTGCAGCAGGGCCTCTGCTACAGCTCTGACACGTTGTCTCATGCTGCTGCTGCTGCTGCTGCTGCTGCTGCTGCTGCTGCTGCACCGCATGTATTTAACACATGCCTTTGGCAGCACTGCTACTGTGGCTACCTCTAAGGGGGCCTCTGCAATGGTGGGGCTGTTGCCTCGCGCGGTCCAGAGGTAAGACTCCCCGGTAACAAAGTCTGTTGCGGGGGTCTCCTCCTCAAAGCTCTTTGCTGCTGCTGCTGTTGCTTGTGCTGCTGCTGCTGCTGCTGCTGGCCATGTACATGGAGCTGCTGCAACCCTACAACGGTGGCAGAAAGCCTTCGGGCTGCCGCTGCTCCTGTAGCTGCTGCTGCAGAGTTGCTCCTGTCTATCCCCTGCCGAAGCAGAGCAGCAGCAGGAGTGCTGGAAGCTATGGGGGCAATGAGACAGCTGCCGCCAGTTGTGTTGCTGCTGTCCTCCTGTACAATCACCCGAGGTTATCGAGGTTGATTTAGCTGCTGCTGCTGCGAGAAACGCCTGCTGCCTTTGCTGCTGCGTTGCTGCAGCAGACACCTCCAGTTGCACGAATGAAGGAAGCGCCACGCCCGTCTCATAGACGAGACCCCACATTCGTAGCTGCTGCCGCTGCTGCTGCTGCTGTGGTTCTTCTTGGCTGTCTTGGAGCTTCAACAGATGCTGCTGCAGCATCCAAACTGCATCTCCTGCTGCCTCAAGGGCAGCACTCTCCGTGCACAATAGCCCTGAGAAGGCAGCAGCCGTGTGGGGCAGTGACGGCAATGGGTCAGTGAGTGCCAAGGGGGCTCCAAGCTCGTGCTGCTGCTGTTGCTGTGGCTGTTGCTGCTCCTGCTGTTGCTGCTGCTGCTGCTGCAGGTTATGTACGTTGGCACAGGTGCCGCCATGCTTTGTTGCTGTTGCTGCTACTGCTGCAGCTTCCCCTGAACCCCCTAAGAGGCGCTGCAGGCAGAGAGGCAGCAGCAGCTGACTGCCTTCGAGGTGATGCTGCTGCATGGGGCAGACGAAGAAGCAGAGCCCGCCAGTCTCCAGCAGCAGGAACAGCGGTGACAGTGCAAACTGCTGCTGCCGCCAGAGAGCTGCTTGTGCCGCTCGCTGCTCCTGTTGCAGCTGCTGCCACAGCCTGCTGCTGCTTATCAGCTGGACCAACACCCCCTGTATGCAGACACCCTGCTGCAGCAGCTCCCGTAGGCGCCGCCTGTAGGATCTAAGAACTGGTATATCGTCACTGCTACTGCTGCTGCTGCTGCTGCTGTTGTTGCTGCTGCATGCAGCATCAAGCAGCTGCTGAAAGTCTGAGAGGAATAGAAGAGTGCTGGCCCTTCGAGCAGTTGCACATAGACGCCAGAGGCCTACCCCTCCAAAGTCTTCATCTGGGTCTCCTTTGCTGCTAATGGCAGCTCCTGGTGCTGCGTAAGCAGCAGCAGAAGCTGCGGTGGATGCTGCTGCTGTTGCTGCTGCTGTTGCTGTTGATGAGACAGAAGAGCAAACGTGAGATACCTGCTGCTGCTGGTGCTGCTGGTACATCCACTTATCGATGCTGCGGCTGCGAAGGCGTCGAAGGGTGGAGGCGAGGCCCTGCCGACTCAGGCTTCGGACAATCGAGCCGCTCTGCTGCTGCTGCTGCTGCTGTTGCTGCTGCTGTTGTTGTTGCTCCTGCTGCTGTTGCTCCTGCTCTTGCTGCTGCTCTGCGTCCCCTTTAGCCCGTGATATTTTCGCTCTGCCTCTCAGAATGAGGCCTTTTAGCTTGCTAGTGCCCAGCTGCTGCTGTTGCTGCTGCTGCAGCTGCTCTGTAGAAGCTAAACCAAGTAGACTGCGGGCTGCCGCTGCAGCTGCCGTTGTGATGCTGCTATTGCGGCGGGGTAATGGCGCCTTAGAGCTCCCTCGGCGCTGCTGCTGCTGCTGCTGCTGCTGTTGTTGTTGTTGTTGCTGCTCTGGAACTGCTGGGGCCGTTGGAGTGTCTCGACAGCTCTTGCAGGCACACGTTAGCAGCCGACGCAGCAAAGGAGTTGGGTGGTCCTGCTGCTGTAGCAGCAGAGCAATGCATGCAGCAGCAAACTGCTGCAGCTCGCGCTGCACTAGCAGCAGGGCTCTCTGCCACTGTATACACAGCAGCAGTTGTTGCTGCCGCAGGTCAGAAGAACACTGCTCCTCTGTCAGCAGATCTTGCTGGTGCTGCGTCTTGCTGCTGCTGCCGCTGCTACCAAAGAATGAACGCGTGAAGGAAGGGAGGGGGAGGACGTCTATGAGATGTACAGATAACGCCACTATCAGCTGCTGTCCTGACTCGCTTGTGCTGCTGCTGCTGCTGCTGTCTTGATGCACCTGCACCTGCACCTGAAATGTTGCTGCCTCACCCACTCGGCAGCACTGAATGGCTCGAAGCAGCAACGCCTCTCCTGCTGCAGTCCACGCCTCCGCATCCTCTCCTTTCTCCTCTTGCTGCTCCTGCTGCTGCTCCTGCTGCTGCTGCTTTTTCTGCTTCTGCTGTTGCTGTTGCTGCTCTAAGAGGTAAAGGTACGCAGGGTGCAGGTGCAGCAGCAGCCGCTGGGAGGTCTCAGGTTTGCTGTGGGCTGCTGCTGAGGGAGGCAGTAAAAGGGAGGGGGTGTGCAGCTGCACATCAGCGATGCAGCAACAGTGAGCAGGTGGACACGTGCTGCTGCTGCTGCTGCTGCTGCTGCTGCTGCTCTGGAAGAAGAGATGGGTTTTGCTGCCGCAGTTTAGGAATGGCGTAGTTGCGGGGCCCCTCACAGAAGCATGCAGCAGCAAGGCTTCTTCATCTCTGGAGCCTGCAGAACCAGCGGCAGTAGTAGTAGCAGCAGCAGCAGCAGATGCCTCTTTCATCCGTTCAACTTTCTGAATGCTGACAAAGCCCACGGGGCTCCACTGCAGCTGCTGCAGCTGCTGCTGCTGCCCCTCATGCTTCCAATCGCTCAAAGAACCCTCCCTCAGTGGAGGGAGGCCTGTCTTCACAATTCTCAGCAGGGGTCCTTTTGCGGCAGCAGCACAGGGCCCCGCAGCAGCACCATCAGCAGGAGGCGAAGCAGCAGCATCTGCTGCTGCTGCTGCAGCTGCCGCTGCTGAAGCCTGCTGCAGCAATGGCTCCCTCTGAAGGCATTCTGCACGAGCTTCCGTAAGTAGCTGCCGCCTTTCATCCTCAGACAGCAACGGGCTTACTGAATGGGGCCCCCCAGCAGCAGCAGCAGCAGCAGCAGCAGCAGCAGCAGCAGCAGCAGCAGGCAAGCAAAAGCTGGGGCTAGCTTGACAGTCCTCTCTGCACACATTGCCTGCCTCCGAAATCTCAGGGCCGCACAAGCCACATAAGCACGGCTGTGCTCCAATCCGTTGTGCTGCTGCTGTTGCTGCTGCTTCTGTTTTTGCTGCTGCTGCTGCTGCTGCTGTTTCTGCTGCTGCTGCTTGTGCCGTTGTTGCTGCTAAGGCTGCAGTAAGACGAGACGCCAGGCTCACGTATGGGCAGCCCCCAGCAGGCCGTTTTTGTAGCCGCTGCTGTTCATCTTGATGCGCATGGTGTTGCTGCTGTTGCTGCTGCTGCTCCAGTGTATTGAACAGCGCTTGGAGTGACTCTCCAAACAGCCTCTGCAGCCTCAGCCATTCAACTTGCCACAAGCGAAGGGGTAGCCCATCGGCAATCTTTGCAGCAGCAGTTTCTTCATTCCAGTGCTGCTGCCCCTGCTGCTGCTGCTCCTGTTGCTGCTGCTGCAGCAAGCTCACGACCGCAGAGTAGAAGTGTTTTCTCCACAGACAGGCCGCTACCCAGGGAGTGGGAGGGGTTGAAACGCGCAGCAAAGGGAGGCCTGAGGAACTGAGTTCTGCATAAGCATCAGCACTCGTGCTCCAGCTGCTGCTGCTGCAGCAGCAACGCAAAACCGGAAGGTCCAGCTCGCGGCTGCAGCTTCGATGCGTGCCCACCGTAGCAGCAGCAGCAGCAACAGCAGCAGCCTCCGCTGCTGCTGCTGCAGTGACCCTTCCAAATAGGACTCGTAACCGCGCTGCAAGCTTGCTGTCTGTACAAACCAACTGCAGCGGGGGCCCCCAAAGCAGCACCTCCTCTCCTTCAGCGAGCCCTGAAGCAAGCTGCCGCGAGGCCCTTCGTACCCATACCTTTATAGGGGGACCCTTCCTGCCAATCTGCAGCAGTAAGGGGACGCGCCCCTCTAGAGCATCTGTTATCTCGGCCTCAGTAAAGTGGGTGGAACCCAGCTGCTGCAGCTGCTGCAGCAGATTGTGCAGCTGCTGATGTAGGTGTTGCTGCAGCAAATGAGAGTCTGTAATGCTGCTGCTGCTGCTGCAGACCGTTCTTGCATGCTGTCCCTTGTGCAAAAAATGTGTTCTTGCCTCTAAGAACCGGCCTCGCGTAGAGGGATGCAGCGTGGTGGGTGTAGCTCCCATCTTCTAACATCCGCTAGAGTAGCAGTTCTCATGAATTGGCACAGCAGCTGCCGCTGCTGCAGTTGCTTCAGGTGGGAGTTGTGCAGCTCCTGTTGCTGCTGCCTTGAGTGTAATCGCGTGAGAGGGGCCCCTCTACCGACTGCTGCCCGCCGCGGTCGGGCCCAGCCAGGGGCCCCCAGACTCCAGTCTGTGCAGGTGGATAAAGAAACCCAGTGGCGACTAGAAGAAAAGAGCGACTCTGAGAGGTCAAGACTGTCTTGAATTGCTTGACCACTAGTCAAGAGAGAAGGACAGGGCCCCCGTGCCCGGAGCGGTCTGGCAGCGACAGAGAAACAAGCTGCAAGCGACGGGGGCCGCCGCCGAAGCATTTGTCTGCAGCAACCCAGCCGCACAAATGTTCCTCGTTGCAGCGAAAAACACTAAAAAATGAAACTTCGGGTCACAAGTATACGAAATTCAAGAAGAAAATACAGGGCCAAAGGGGGCTGTCAACACCTGCCAGCCCTGCAGCTCTATGAAGCGCATCAAGCGATCACATGTAGTCCTTAGCTTGCCTCATTTCTTTCTGAATTTCACCTATATGTGTCTCTAAATTTGTCAAATTCAAGGTGAGTTTCAAAGAATTTCAGTAAAAATGATGAATTCAAGGCGAAATACCTCGAAAGCAACAACAGACTGCAATGGTCTGAAAGCCCAAGGGGTGTTGTTGACACAAGAGCAGTGAAACGAATACACAGAAGTAAGGTGCAACAAATTGAAAGAAAACATGTCGATGTACTTTTTTTTCTGTTTCTCCAATTAACTCACAATGAAAAAAGACGCTGCACATCAGCACCGTAGCTCAGTGGGAGAGTGGGGGGCTCATAACCCCCAGGTCCATGGATCGAAACCATGCGGTGCTATAGAGTTTTCTTTATGCTTTTCGTTTTTGGGTCGATATTTTCTTAAGCTTTTAGTTGGTATTACCTTTGTGCTGATATCCTGTGAGTAGTTATGCTACTAACGGAAGTGACACAGGCATCTCTACTGCGGTGAGTGCCTTACATATGCGAGCGTTTTTCTCCGACAGGCATTCCTTGCATGTTGAGCATACACTGAGGCAACAAGTGGCTTAAGGCTACAGGAGCGGATTCTCCTGTTTTGCCTTCGGAGGAGCCTGGTCACAGTGGCTGCACCCACGAATAAACAGATAAGTTGCATTCACTCACCGTAGCTTCACTTATCAGATCTGCTTCGCGTCCTTCGTGTACCGACAGCAACTGCTGAACGTCAATACGAGCATCAATGATCATTTTGTGTTGCGCCTCTTTTGCCTGCATCATTGTGGTGCACCTTGCGTTGGTAGCAGGACGTTTCCCTCGTCGCTGAGGCGCTGCTCACTCTTGCTTCTCCATTCCCTTAGCGCTTTTCATGAACCTGCAACATTAAAATCTGTGATATTTTTGTTGGACAAGCATATGCACACCTCAGTGCGTCTCCCTGGTCTTCTGAGTGCCAGATTCACCAGCTGCCACTCGTTCTCCCTCTTTATGCTTCTCCGAGCGTTGCTGGTAGTCACAGCCAAGATACCCAAAGACTCTATCTCTTGGTAATCCCCCAAGGTTTTCTCTTTCTGCACATATATGCGGGGAGGTGGTTTTTTTCTCTCGTTTATGTTATATTCCGTCGTCATCTAGAACAATTCCACCTTTCCACTCCCAAAATCCTCTCTCCGCTACCAGCCAGTTAAGGATTGGCTTTCACTCCAGTGGGCAGCCGTGGCATAAATCATTTAGATAGAATATCAGACTCCGCAGATGGAATTCTGATTAACAAGGGACGACACTTCTCGAATTAGCGCTCTACCGACTGCTCCCCCTGTTGAATTTTTCTTGTTGTTGCCATGGCCAGTTCCTTTGAGGACGTGGGCATGAAGCTGCATTGCAGAGCATACGGGCGCACCGCCTTAAATACGCCACTATTTCCTTACTTCCGCATATGATGAATAATATGCCGCTAACAACTGTACATCCCTCGGTGCACGCGAAAAACCAAAAACGCGTCTCCAAGCAAGCAAACAATTCTTGATCTGTTGGCGGATTGTGTCGACTGGCATATTTGGATCATTGCCAACCTTGCAGGTATTTTCCTTGGAGTGTCTTCGTGGTAACACTTACGGTTAGATTGGCAGTGGTTAGTGCGTCTTAATTAGGCAAAACAATCAGCTGTTACTCACTTCCCGATGAAAAGCAGATCCTGACCAGTCTCCGTGCTTTCTGCGGTGAAGAAGGTATAACTTTGACACAATCTTCGTTTGTTGGTGCAACGAACCTTCATGGTTTGCCAGTGGCAACGCTGTGGTTGCCTTAGCTCTGCGCGAGGAGGTTAGCTGCTTTTATGTACTCTTTTCTTATAAGTTTTTGGCTTTTTCGCAGCTCACGGTAGTCCTTTTATAAGATTAAGGACTCTCGTTGCAACTATCGTGAGCTGCGAATGCCAAAAAGCTTATTAGAAAAGAGTCCGTAAAAACAGCTAACCTCCTTCCCCAGAGCTTAGGCAACCATAGCGCAGCCGCTTGGCTGCCTATGCGCGGGGAGTTCGGGCATCCCGGCATGTGTTGCAGTGCACCTTGCTGCAGCTCGTGCTGCACGGCATCCCCATATCTAGGCACACCCAAGCCCCCTTTTGCTGCACGTGCTAACTCAATATGCAATTGTTGAACACTTCCTTCTCCGTTAGCAGGTAGTCTGCGCACCAGTCGGAGTACACGTGTGCACGTAGGGCATGTTACACTTAGCATTACCTTGTGGAGGTTAGCACTATGCGCCTCACGGAGTGCATCCTGGAAAGGGATAAGGCGGGCAGCGCAATGCACCCACGTTATAGCGCACGTGCAAATAGAAGCAGGCGCACCAAGGTCATGAAGGCCATGCCATAGTTGGTCATGAAGACCATGCCATAGATGGATACGAGAGGCGCTGTGGGGCCTCCAACAACCCGACTTGCCACGCTCTCCTTCGGATAGTGTTTCTATTTAACCTTTTCCTGTAGCCAGCATGAGCCACTGACTCCTTTATGAGGAAATGCCTCCTCCATCCCATCTCTATCAATCGCTTGAATGCATGCGCAAAACGACGAGCATTGTAAATTCACGCAAAAAACACTGCCAGCTCTGGAACTCTCTAGAACTAAAGTAGCAGAACATTGCAGCCTCTCCTTTAAGTATTGAAAACGTTAGTATTTCTGTACCAACTAACATACCATGTGCTAGCTACAGCACGTGTTTGTCTTTTTACCTCACAATTGACCCGGCGCCGCCGCGCGCGTACCCCGGCTATTCATTGAAATGGATGGTTCACAGGTTTCTGAATCTGGTATTGAAAAGCTGTCTACATGCTTATTGCAGAACATCCTTAGACATGTTGGGACAACCCGCATTTGTAGTGAGAAACGTAGTTCATGGCGCTGGACAACACCCACACGCCATCAGCTCAGCCTTCAAGCCCACGTGTGCGCGCAGCCAGACCAGCAGCTGCATTTAACAGCCTAAAATGCCTGTTTTAAAGACTTGGAAGTACTTAAGATAACTGCAGCTAAACGTCTTCTCTAGCAGCATTCCTGCGTTTTACACACACAGTCTCGCCCAGCCCCAATCGCTGCTACTCGTGCCTTGTTGACCCAGGGCTCTAGCCATTGCCGTTCTAGTGAATAGAATCATCCACCCGAATCTACTTATTCTTTGTACCTTTTCTGGAATTCTTGACTCTTCACTAAAGACCGAAGGCGTGCCGTAGTGCCAGGCATTACTACAGCATGGACGATGGACCCACCCGGTGAGTCTGACGAGCGGCCGCTCCTAAATTTCTTCTATATAAAACCTTATATAATCATGAATGACAATAGTTTCAAGTTGTTTGTCCCTTGTGTGTATTAATTGTGGCATAGAGAGCAAAGAATCCGCCGAGGGGGTTCCTCCGCCATCTAACGCACCGACCGCTTTAGTAGGTGCGGAGGCTGAAGGTGGCAACACCTCCCCCAGAAAGTCAGAGGGCGTGTGTAAGACTTCAGACGTCTCCTCTGCAGACGAAGAAGGCAACATCTTGCATGCCCAACGCCTCGGGATCGACATTCCGCTCGATCCCAACGACGAGGAGCTTCTCTTCCAGGCTGCCCGCATCTTCAAGATTGAAAATATCAGCAACTTCAAAAATCTCAAAGTATGTGGAGTGTTGCTTGCATGCATATCGTCAATGTGTGCACGATGGCCATCATGGGGGCGCTGTGTCATATGCTGCAAACACCGATACGTTTTTCTCCGTTCACTGCTCACTTCAAGGACAACAGTTGTTTTTTGCTGCTGCTGCCACACATTGCGCTGTTGCTGCGTTCACAGAAACTTGCGTTGATTGCAAACGAAGTGACGGTCATTGAGGGCCTCGAAGAACAGGGCCCCACGCTGGAACAGCTGGAGCTGTACCAAAATCACATTAAGCGCATAGATAACATCCAGCACCTAACACAACTCAGGTTCGCCGCCATGCTCCTGTTGCCTTCCTTGCTTTTTGCCTCAACTTAACTGAAGCCTTTGTGAGGTGAATCACTGTTTTACCAGCATGAGTTATTAGCAGAGCCTTTCACTCTCCTGATAACATCAGTATTGAATGCCTTGCTTACAGGGTCTTGGACTTGTCCTTCAACAATATCAGAAAAATTGAGCACCTTGAAACGCTCGTCAATCTGAGAGAATTATTTCTTTCTAACAACAAAATCTCCAAGGTACGTGCCCCGCAGGCAACGGCAGCACAGCCAGCACAGCCAGCACAGCTAGCAACAAAGGCAGCAACAGCCGCAGTAGAGACACCAAAGCCGCAGCAATGGCTTAGATTCTCTTTCTGATGCGTGCGTTTGAATGGGGACAGATTGAAGGACTATCGACGCTGAAAGAGCTGCGAACGTTGGAGTTGGGATCAAATAGGATTCGCGTGTTAGAGGGTATAGAAAACCTGGCAAATCTGAATGAATTATGGCTTGGCCGAAACAAAATAACGCGCATGGTGGGTGTATAACGTAGGCTGTGATGTTTAGGTGGAGTTTAGGCTTTTGGGGGGCTCCATTCCCTCACCATTCTTCGAACCATGCAAAGCACGCGCATAGTATCGTATTGCAATACATTTTGTTACATCAAAAAAATTCTATTTTATCTCCTGGTGGGGCTTCGGGGCCCGAGCCTCAGTTCGTAACGCGCAGGGCTGCACCCTAACTACTGCCATGGACACTGCTGGGGAGCACGTGGGGGCGTCAGCTCTCGATAGGATAAGCCATAATGGTCCTGTGGCGCCACTACTTTAGGGATGGACTGCGCGGGTGTCCTATGCAGTGTACTTGTGTTTCTTTGCCACGTGGTATGCTCTTTTGAGTACTTTTTTTGTGGTTGTTGCTCGTGGTGGCGGCATTGCTGCTGCTGTTGACGGCTCCCTCAGGTGCTGCTAGCTTTGGTGTCAACTTTGTGGGGAGGTTTGTTTTTGCCGGTGGCTGCGCAGGAGTTACCACACCTCCCGCAGTTGGCCCGCATCAGCCTTCAGTCCAACCGCATTGAAGAGTGGAGTCCTGAACTTTTTGCGAATTGCCCCAAACTTCGCGAACTGTATCTGTCACATAACAATCTTCCAACTCCGCCGGCGGATATTCGCCAGCTGGTAAGATACCAGTCGTTCTGTTGCTCGTAGCGATGCTGCGTCTTTGCATAGGTTTCTTTTTCTTTCTCTGACCTCCGTGAACTGCTAGGCCCGTCCTGTGAGTCTGTCAACCATAAGACACGACGCCATCTTTGTGGGAATAGGCTGGGTGGGCCGCAGGTGGAACTGACGGTGCTTGATTTGTCCTGCAACAGAGTTGACGATGTTGCAACTATCTCATCTCTGTCTCAGCTGCAAGATTTATGGGTAAGCAGGAGCGGGCCTACTTGATCAATTCGTCGATATGTCTATATGCATGCATGCTATCAGCTCTTGGGCTTCTTCGAAGACTCTTGGGATGCTTGAGCATACGGTGAAGATGTGCTGCTTCCGGTGCTTCTGCAGCTCAATGACAACAAACTGGCAACTGTTGAGAAGATTCGTTGCTTGCAGCAGGTTCCTGATCTGGAAACACTCTACCTCGAGCGGAACCCTCTCCAAGCGTGTTTGGGGCCTGGATACAGGCAAGCAGTAACGGATCTGTTGCCTCGTAAGTTTCTTCAGCCTCAGGAGGCGTCGCCTCGAGCGGAACTATCATGGAACGGATGGCTTCTTGGAGTTCCTAGTTTGGAAAGCCTCCGATGTAAAGCATTTTACAGCATCTTGCTCCCTCTGATGATGCTTTCGCAGGACTTTCACAGCTGGACGCGCTTTCCATAAAATCCTCAGTTCACGTTGTACAGCATAAAACGGATGGTGAGGCAGTAGGAAGTGAGGGTTTAGTTTGGCAGAGGCTGGCACCTACCTTTTAGCAGAAATTCTTTTTGTTCTTCTAGTAAGGGACAAGGGAGAAGGAGGATGCCGTAATTATCTCGGTGCAGAAGCCTTGCGCCTGCTGCTGCGGTTCGCAGAATCACAAGTCAAGCCGATTTTGAAACGCTGAATTGCCTTCGGCGTCAGGCTGCCTCGACTTATCCTCTGCTTAAAAACAGTCAGACGGATCGACTTTTGGCTTTTGAACGGTACGAGGTGCGGCCGATGTACCCAGTGAAGCATTCTCACCTTCCACATGGACGGAAAATCTTAGCTGCAGCATCTGGCAGCAGCAACAGTTTGTGGCATAAGCAGCAGCAGTTTGTGGCATTAACAGCAGCATCAGCCGCTTTGCTCTGTGTAGCCTTGCCGCTGAATTAGCTCGCAGCAAGACATAGACAAGGACAACTTCAATGCAGCGACAGCCGCCCTACAGGACTGCATCGCTAGCCTCAACAAGCTCTAATGCGGGCCTCATTAAAACGAAACTGACAAGCCGCTGCAGTCAGGCGAAGAAGTGGTGGAAGGACGCAACACAATGCCAGCAGACTTCAAACATGAAAGACAGTTTTGGCGAAGCGTATTGCCAGTTTGTACAGAAGAGAAAACAGGAAGCACTCGGAGGGCTGTATAGCAGCCGCATGCGTATAGGTTGCTTACGATATTGTGCCCGCATGCGAGGTATTGACCCGTCCGCCTTTTGTTTCGTGCTTCCTTAACGCCACCATCCTGCCTTCTCAGCTTCGGGTTCTGACTACGTGGCATATTGATTAGTGATTTGCTACTGGGTTTGCTACTGTTACTGGAATAGTGGCTCGTGGACCCCATGAGCATAACTACTACTGCATAGTATGCTGGAGATCGTTCAATTTGAACCAATGCAGAATTTGTGTCTGTTGCTAGCCTCAGCTAGCTACTTCTAGACAAACTATAGATGCTCAATGCTTTGCGAGCTTTTGAGAAATCCGTATGCACTTCACGTTGTCGCTGGAGGTGACGCGGTTCAGCTAAGAGACGTTCGAAAAAAGGCTACGTAGAGTATCGGTGATGTATAGTACACCCCGTCTGTACCAGGCAACCAATGCGAGGGCAGCTAGCCTGCTGAAGGTGTCACCCTCTTGGGCTAGTGTATTTGAATTTTTCAAGGGCGGAGGCCCTCGAACATTGGCTGTGCTAGCAAAGTAGCAGGCGGGAAGCACTACCGGGGACTGGGTCCAAGTTGGCGGAGTATTTGAAGCCTGCAGTGCTTGGCGCTAACCGTAGAACGGCGGAGCTGGCCTAGTCAGTCACAGAAAAGTTAGATATCATGCATGCGTATAGTTAAGGGAAATTCTATAGAACGATTACAAGGCTGAGTCCGGTAGTGCTGCACAAAGTAGGTTCAAGTAAGTGTATTGCCATCAGCTCGCTAGGCATTATTTTAAATGAAGCGAAAATGGGATGTCCCCATTCCTAGGTCTTCTTACAAAGAGAGTGATCTGAGCTGGTGAAGAGACTTAAGCAACGTATAGAAAATGCCAGGCTGTTCCGTCGCTCATTTTTATGGCTATAGCACGCTTTAGATAAACTTGGGATGCGCACTCCTACTTGCGTGTAGCCTGCGTACTAAAGGTCAAGTATGTGTCCAGCAATTGCCTATAATGTTAGCGCTTGCACAAAAAGGGGGGTTTCGTTGTGTTTCGTTGTGTTCGCATGTGGGGCTGCCGTGAATGGCGGCTAGCTGTGTTGCAACTTGTGTCAGGTCACCTCCTCTCCCGGGGAGGAGGCAATTACGCCGCCGCGCACTGGACACCTAAGGGCTGGGAAGGAAGTCTCCTGCTTTTGGAGAAATCTTACCTATTAAGTATTTGACGCAACCGCCGCTCGTGAAGTTCCTCGAATAAATCCGAGAACTCACGTTATACTTGGTAGCGCCACGTAGCAGGGTGCAGGGTGCGCTCAGCGTAGCCGCGTTCAGGATGCGCTCAACCATCCGCATCCCTGTTGCCGGGCACCCCAGGGAGTAGCAGTTAGTGGAAATAGTAACCACTTTTGATCAGGGTCTATCCTCCGCTGGGGAGGCTACAAAGGGTTGGAAGCCTCAACGAGCAACAATATGACTAAGTTCTATAATGGTGCATTCCAGCAAAGGCAATTCTTCCAGAATGCCTCCGCCCCTGCCGCCCATCCGGATATGACGGGCGCCGTGGTGTGGCAACGGTGGATGTAGCTTGCCGTACGTGCAGTTGAGACGTGTTGCAGCATCCGTGCACAGCCCAACAGTTGAGACGTTGGGTCGTGCGCTTTAGGCGCGTATACAGACTGATGCGTAGACTACCTACCAGTGGAGAAGGATGTGTTCAACAGTTGCCTATTGAGTTAGTACATGCAGCAAAAGGGGGCTTGGATGTGCCTAGATATGGAACTGCCGTGCAGCACTATTTGCAGCGAGGTGTGCTGCAACACATGCCGGGCTGCCCCACCTCCCTGTGCAGCGGCAGCGCTATGGTTGCCTAAGGTCTGGGGAAGGGCTTTAGCTGCTTTTACGGACTCTTTTCTTATAAGTTTTTGGCTTTTTCGCAGCTCACGATAGTCCCCAGATAAGATCAAGGACTCTTGTCACATGTACAAATGAGCTGGAGAAGCTGAACTTTGAGCAATGCCGCCAAGGGAACAAACAGAGGGATCAGGGCAACGCTCCGCCCCCCACTCAACGTGCGATGCAGTGACGGGGCTAAAAGAGGTGATTGGCGTACCTGACACACCCCATCGGGTTAATTATGTGCTTATACAAGTTCGTATTAACGGTCAGTGTAACGAGAGTCCTTGATCTTATCAAAGGAGTATCGTGAGCTACGAAAAAGCCAAATATTTATAAGAAAAGAGTCCGTAAAAGCAGCTGGCCTCCTTCCCCAGACCCCAGGCAACCACAGCGCTACCGCTTGGCTGCCTACGCACGGGGATTTGGGGCACCGGGGCATGTGTTGCAGTGCACCTCTCTGCAAATCGTGCTGTACGGCAGCCCCATATCTAGGCACATCCAAGACCCATTTTGCTGCATGTGCTAACTCAGTAGGCAATTGTTGAACACTTCCTTCGCCGTTAGCAGGTAGTCTGCGCACCAGTCGGAGTACACGTCTCAACTGCACGTAGGGCATGCTATATCTGCCCCCCCTCGTCTGCAGAGGGCAGACGCCCTCGTGTCCACCGAGGAGGGAGGAAAAGAAAAACCAGCAATGGAATCAAAAAGATGGCAATGGCGGGGAACGCCTGGGGACGCTCTACTTCAACAACACCGCCGTAACGGCTCCCGCCTCGGGTCGCTGTCGGCCCAGTGGCGCGGCCACTGGCCCGAAACAGCAGCCTCCAGCGCACGACGGGGGATTCAGAAGCCTTGTTATTTCCTATTATCATAAGCAATGGACATTTCGTGGAGAGGCGCCCCCATTGCGCCTGTCCACCGGGCACGTTGACAGCGGCTGAAGCCCCGAATGCGGGCCTGAGCTCCAAAGCATGAAAAATAAAGAGGGTGTCGGCTGCAGCACCGAGCGAGCTATAGGGAAGTCACGTAGATCACCCTAGAGGGAAAATTACAGCAAGAAACTTCTTAGGGGAAGAGAGCCGAACAATTGGTCTCTCTTAGTATGGGAAGGGTAAACACTTTAGAGAAAAAAAAGCAGATCTAAGCTGTAGGCCCCACATCCATGCTTGCGGGGGCAGCTGTTGAGCTGAGGAGCGCCTGCAGATAGTCTGTAGATAAAGAGTTGCGGAGTTGCTCCTCAGAAACCCATTATGTATGCTTTCCACCGGCCCACCGAAAATAAGTACTCTTGTTTTTCCTGACCTCTGCGAGTTGTTAAACATGTGCTGAGAAACTCCGTTTCCTCCAGTTGCTCCCTCTTCCTGTGACGCTCCTTTTGTTGAGTGCGGAGAGTACGAGGAATTTTTGGAGATTCCCGGAACATATTTAGAGAATCAACATTTATCATATGGTGATATCTCCAGTTTGGTGGTAGGTCCACAATATAAGCCAATGCATTGACACGAGAACGGCCCACGAATTGTCCTCCCCAGCGCATTGCAAACTTCCTCGGTTGCTCGCCCCCCTGCGCGCTACGGAGGGCGTGAGAATCCAGTTGCCTGGGTTGAAAGTGATCGCGGGACGCCCTTTGTCGTAATTTCTGGCCTGGGGTTCCTGTGCTTTCCTCAAGCATTTCCGCCTGCTGCGAGCTGTGTGCGAAAAGCTGCCGCCTCATTTGTACGGGGCTGGCTGCCGACTGCCAGGTCCAAGACCGGGTCCGCCAACGGCGTTTCGGTGTAAACGAGATATGCCGGGGAACAACGGATAGAAGAGTCTACCGTTGTATTATAAACCCATTCTGCAGAAGGGAGGAAATCAAGCCACTTTGTTGGGTTCTGCTGAGAGTAGAGCCGTAAATACTGAGCCAGCGTGCGGTTGGCGCGTTCCGTTTGCTCGTCTGCTTCCGGATGGTTCGCGGTGGTCATGTTGTGGTCTATGCTGAGTTGCTTCATAAGTTCTTGCCAGAATGCGCTGACGAACTTCGGATCCCTGTCAGTTATGATACTTTTGCGGAAACCGTGCAGCTTCCACACGTGGTTAATGAATAACTGCGCTACTCCCTCAGCAGTAACCGAGCTTCAACAGGCAATAAAGTGGGCATACTTGCTGAGTCTGTCCACAACCATGTAGATGCTACTGCAGCCTCTTACTGATGGTAAACCTACTATGAAATCCATTGAGATATCCGTCCCGACCCGTTCGGGGATCGGAAGACTCTAAAGGAGGCCGGGTTTGAGGGTGTTCCGCGGCTTATGCTGCTGACACTCCGGGCAAGTGAGGACGTATTCCTCCGCTGTGGGACGCATCCTAGGCCGCTAAAAGGTCCTTGCCACTCTTCCTACTGTCCTATTTACTCTACTATGGCACGCTAAAGCATGACCATGCATTTGTATTTACTCTACCATGGCCCGCTAAAGCATGATCATGCATTTTCCTCAAAACGTCCGTGGTAAGCGACGCAGGAACGTATAACTGATGGAGTCCACGCTTCGTTTAGTACTACAAGAGATCGTCATCCGTGCTGTAATGCGTGATCCGCCGTCCTTTGTTAAGCTTAGCGAGAACTGCCGCTCCATGGGAATCTAGTGAGTAAGAAGAATGCAATTTAGAAAGAAAACGATGGTCTTCGCATAAGAGTGGTTGCCGAACACAGTGTCTAGCATGGGGGGCGTCGTGAGAGGGCATCGGTGAAATACTTCACAGTGAAATCGTGCTGCCCCAACAGGCAAAGCCACCTGAGAAATCTTTCATGATCATAGTCCTGAAAACTCTTCGCGAGATGCGTTAGAGATTGATGATCGGTTTGAATGGTGAAATGCCTACCGTATAAGTAATGCCGACACCTACCTACCCCACAGCAGACTGCGTAGAGTTCCTTTTTACGTACCGGATTCTTCTGCTCCCTTTCCGCGAAGCGGTGTGCGTAGCAGGCGATTATTGCCAGCAGCGTACATGCACGTCTTTGTCTGGCTAACGTCGAGTTGCAGTTGCCCCTCCTACTAATATGTCACACGGCATATTTGGAACGTGCGGACGGCGGAAAGCTTGCATATTAGTGGTCTGATGCGCAGCAGCTAATGCAGCTACAAAGGCGCCAAGACCCAATGAAACACAGACGCCCAGCATGATGACCACTCCAATTCTACATTGCACGGCCAGTACCGTCGCGCATACCTCTCCACCGAAATTGTTTG
>CAJFCY010000195.1:0-23598 GCA_904066265.1 Eimeria zaria | reverse complement strand
CATATATATATATATATATATATATATATATATATACACTCACCATCCGACTTAGAACGCGGTTGCTACCAGACTGTACAGGGAGGTGGAGAAACTCAAAGACATTGGGGTGACTCAACACTTCTGCTGCTGCAGCTAGCTGCCCCAGCAGGAAGGGGGGGTTCCCCATACCTATACGTATCATAACCTCCTCTGGTAGCTGCTGCTGCAGCAGCCGCTTCAGCAGCTGTGTTAGACTGCTGCCAATATCTAAACCATATGCCCCTGTATGTATGTTGCAGCAGCAGCAAATATACACACAGATATTGTTAATTATATATACACCACACATAACAATAATAAATTTATATACATATATAATACAAACAACAGAGAAACGCATACAATAACAGATACAATATATATATATATATATATATATATATATATATATATATATATACTCAACAAAGAGAATGAGAGAGACAGAGACAGAGACAGGCGGGATGCAGAAGCATACACAAGAGGAGACACATACACTAGAGAAGGAGACACATTAAGTAATACAATGGGCAAGGAGACAGACAGAGAATATATAAACGCCCACATAAGAAGGAGACACCTCCTACTAACAGAGGAGACACCAACTAACAGAGGAGACAGGCAGTACTAGCAGAGGAGACACCGGGAATGGAGACAGACAACGAAGACACAGGCAAACAGACAAGATATATTGTCAGCAGCCTCGTAGCAACATCATGCAACCGAGGCAGCCCCTACAGCAGCAGCAGCTCCAGCAACCAATCTGCTGCGTATGCATGCATCTGATACACGCTGCAGCAGTGTCTCTTCTGCAGCTGTGTCTCTGTAATTGTTGCAGCTGTGTCTCTATTGTTAATGCATCTATGGCTGTGTATCTGCTGGCTCCGTGTTCATGCTGCAACTGCCCTGCTGCATCTGTCTCTGCTGCGGGCATGTCTCTGTTGCTGCTGCTGCCCTACTGCAACAGCACACACTGCTGCAGCTGTGTCTCTACTGCAGTTTTGTCCGTCTGTTTGCTGCATCTATGCCTCCGCTGCATCCGCGCCTCCGTTTCAGTTGTGTCTCCTCTACATCTGTCTCTCCTTTGCAGCATGTCTCCTTCGGTGTTGTGTCTCCTTTAGCCTTGTGTCTTCTTCGTTGGTGTGTCTCCTTTGCTGCTGTCTCTCCATTGGAGTTGTGTGTGTAAGTGTCTCCGTTGCAGCTGTGTATCGGGTTACCTGTGTCTTCGCTTGTTAGCCAGATCTGCGTAGCTCCCTGTTCTATGGCGCTTCTTACTCGCCCTTCAATCGCCTCCTCAGAGTAGCTGCCCAGGTCTCCGCTGCAGCACAAGAGATGCAGCAAAACCTCCTTTACATCTTGCTGCAGCAGCAGCAGCTGCTGCTGCTGCTTCTGTTGCTGCAGCTGCTGCAGCAACAGCAACTGCAGCTGTGTACACATAGCAGGGCCTGTTGCTGCTTTCCACAAGTTACGGCGAGACAGCAAGGAGGGTGTAGATACAGCAGGAGTGTTGAATACTATTAAAAACAATTAAAATGTGTTTATATAAAATATATAAAGAGACAGACCGTGCATGCTTTGTCTTGCAGTATGTACAGCTGCCTAGACACCCCGTGCTGATAGGCACAATTTCTATTAAACGATTTCTACGAATCTTCGGCAAATCTAATGGAGGTAGTCTGCAATAAATATAATAATAATAATAATATAATATAATAATAATAATAAATAATATAATAATAATAATAATATAATGCTAAAGGTATACAATAATAACATAGTAATAGAATAATAAGATAGCGGCATGAAATTGAAACAACATAATAATAAAATAAATAAAAATTATTAAAATAATAACAAAATCATAAAATAATAATTAAATAATTATTAAACAATAACAAAATGCAAACAAAACAATAAAATAACAATAAAATAATAAATAATAATAAAATAATAAAATAATAATAATTAAAAAAACAACAACAACCCATAAATAGACGATAGTAACTACACACAGCAGCACATGCTAATATATACAATACTAGAAAACCCTAAAGACAATATAACAAACAAATAAATAAAATAAAGAGGGGCCCCCTGCACAGTCAATGGGGCCCTACACAGTCAAGGGGCCCCTTGCACAGTCAATGGGGCCCTACACAGTCAAGGGGGCCCCTACACAGTCAATGGGCCCCTTGCACAGTCAAGGGGGCCTCTTGCACAGTCAAGGGGGCCCCTTGCACAGTCAAGGGGGCCCCTTGCACAGTCAAGGGGGCCCCTTGCACAGTCAAGGGGGCCCCTTGCACAGTCAGTGGGGCCCCTTGCACAGTCAAGGGGCCCCCTAAACTAAAGCTGGGTCACTCCTGCCTCCCATGCGATTGTGTACTGTCTCCTGAGTTGGATATGGGTTTGGTGTTATTAATGTTGTGGTTTAGGGTTTAGGGTTTAGGGTTTAGGGTTTAGGGTGTGTGTGGAGTAGAGTGGTGGACTTGAAAGGCTCCCAATGGCATTATCATTAAAATATTTAATTTAATAAACAAATATATTTAATAATATTAATGTTACAGTGTACATACAGCTCACCCCTTAGCCACTGTAAGGCGGACGATGCGGCCCTGCAGCGCCTCTTCTACAACTTCAACAATGCGGCTGAAGGAGGAGACACCTACAATCGAGCACTGGTCAAGCAGCTGCTGCTGCCAACCAGCAGCAGCAGCAGCAGCAGCAGCAGCAGCAGAACCCTTGCCTCGTTTGTCGCCACGAGCAGCTCCAGGTACACACCCCGCAACCACGCATGGGATTCTCCGGCGTTTCGCTTGCTGCTGTTGGTGTTGCTGTTGCTGCTGCTGCTGTTGCTGCTGCTGCTGCTGCTCTGTTAGACTGCCGGTTTTCTGCTCCTCCTCCGTGCTCGCCTCCTCGTCTACCGCCTTGTTGGCAGCAGCCCCCGCCACCGCCTCCGCAGCAGCAGCAGCAGCAGGAGCAGCAGCAGCAGCAGCAGGAGGTGTCAAGCCTAAAGCAGCTTTGATAACTGAGTATAGGGCAAACTCAGAGGGACTCTTCACTGTACAGGAGTTAACAACACAAATATCTGCATCCTCCATACAATCTACAAACCTGTAGCCCGATGCATGCAGCAGACCCTCTGCAACAATACAACATACACACAAGCACAAACAGCAACTGATGCATGCTCCTCCTGCTGCTGCTGCTGCTGATATTGCTGCTGCTGCTGCCCCTGCACATATAGCCAATGCTTAAGCAACTGCTGCAACGCCTGCTGCAGCAGCAATACAGGAGCAGCAGTACAAGCTAACAGCAGATGAGATGCAGAGAGAGATAATGCCGCACATAGGTGCAGCAAAATAGAAACAAAGTCCGCAGGTCGAAGGCCTGTGTGTTGCGGCTTTAGAACCCTAAACCCTAAACCCTAAACCCTAAACCCTAAACCCTAAACCCTAAACCCTAATAACTTACGCATATACTCCGAGTCAGATACGTTGTGAGAGCACCCGAAAGTCTTGAAATAAACTTTAGCCCGCCCGGGGAGGAAGACGCCTTCATCATTTGACGTGGTTCCAGCTGCAGCAGCAGCAGCTGCTGCTGCTGCTGTTGCTGCTGCTGTTGCTGTTGCAGCAGCAGGATCTTTGCTAGCAGGTGCATCTGTTAGTGGCTCCTGCTCTTTCTCTTGTTCTTTCATTAGCTGAGATGCCGCACGGCGTCTTGCTGCCTTCGGCTGCATGTATGTAGATAGTTTAGCAGCACGAGCTGCTGTCTTAAACTCATCATCACTACCCTGCAGATCTTCTACATCCCCCTCATCCCCCTCGTCTCCTCCTTCTCCTCCTCCTTCTTCTTGTTCTTCTATCCCATCAGCCCCTGCCTCTGATGAACAGCCACAGCCCCAAGGGCCACCACCACAACAGCCGGCTGAAGCATTCGAACCCTCCTGAGATGTGCATGCAACTGCACCTACTGATGTTGATGCTTCTGCTGCTGCAGATGATGATAAGTCATCTGCTGCTGCTGCTGCTGCTGATGATGATGATGATGGTGCTGTTGTTGCTGCAGGTGATGATGATGATGAGGAGGAGGATGAGGATGATGATGGTGACGTCTTGCGAAAGAAGCGCCAAGCCAGATACCCTGCACAGCCGAAGGCTGTGCCTACCTCTACAGCAACAAGAGCGGGTCCCCCCCGTATTCTCCCGGCAAACTGTAGTGTTGCTGCAGCCCCAGCCATCACTGCAGCAGCAAGAACAGCAGCAGGGAGTGCCTGCTGTTCCAGCAGGGGGGAGGGGGACCCCTGGGGGGCATCTGTATGTTTTATAGAAGGAGGCATTGCATTACAAAGACAGTCCAGAGAAGAAAAAAAGATGATGTATGCTGTCCTTGAGGCGCCTCGTTATATGCTGTAAATGTAGGGAGGCGCAGAGGAGGAGAAGAGGGGAGATGAGTAATTATATTAAAATATACACATATTTACACTTCAAGGAACATCTAATAAAGAAGTTTTAATTTATGTTTCTAAGGATAATACACAGATCTACATGCGGGACTACACAGAAGGCGAAGGTCGCGGGCCCCCCGTTCACCTTCGAGCGGGGCTGGGGGCCCCCCTCTATGGAAACAGCCAAACAAATAACAATATTAGTAATTGTATTGTAATTATTTTTATAAATATTTATATTTTAATTTTGTTTATCTGAGATTGCAACAGAAAATATCATATTGAATGTTGCTAGTGCCGCCTCTGCTCCGTGTGCAATTCAATAAGGACTATCAGATAACAGTTTCTTATGATGAACCTGCTTATCTTTTATAAAAGCAGTGTAATACGAATTCCGCTGTATGCATACTCAGAAACAACGGCAGCAGACACTACCTTGCTTCACTTACGTTGACCCGCCGTACCCCCATACAGCTGAAAAAAGGAACGTATGCACTGAAGAGCCAAGATGTCTTTGACTAAATTCAGCCGGCTGCTGGCCTCCCTCCATTCTCCAGGCATCCTGTTCACAACAGTATTATTGCCTGGAGCTGGTATGGAGAGGAAGCGGTATGGAATAATTGCATTTGCCTCGCTGCAACTCCTACGGAAAGGCACTCCCACATGCTGGGAAACCTAATATAGTTGTTGAGGGTTACACTAATACTGCAGATAGTCGTTTAACACATGTGTTGAACAAGGGGCCACGCCGCTTGTGTGATATAACCAAAAAATATCGGCCTTTACACTAGGACCAACATGAGGTGCAGTACAAATGGAACAGTAAAGATAATAGTTCCTCAAGAGGCATCTGGCCTCCCTTTCCAATGTTTACGTCTCCTAAGAACAACGGCACAAAGGCCATTTGGTGGTGGGTAGATGAGGCGGCAACTACGGAATTGCACTTCTTGCTGCAGCTCCTGTCGAAAGGTAACGTCCCATGCAGGCATACCTGAGCCCCTCTCTACATGCAAGCAAAAACTCCATATACAACTATAAAAGCTAGAATATGCAGAATATTGACGCATATATCAGCCTCTAACAAACGATGCTGCATATATGTATTAGCCGGTGACGATTGAAAAGCACCACGGCAAAATACAATGTGCATTAAGGCCAAGACCCGAGCACTTCAGCTATGAGCTGAAGTACAGAGCATCTACTACCTGGAAAGGGGAAAAGTTCTATTTGCTTGAATTTCTTCTACATATACAGTGCTGGAAGATGCGTCGTGAAGCGTTGTGTAGAGTCAGGTAGTTTTCGCTTCCCAAACTAAATCGGAGAATACCAATGAAGACTGTGTTGTACATTTGTCAACCTCACTGCGGCGTCTTGTAAGTATTTCAGTTTGCCTCTTGCTTAAACTTGCTTCTCTGCTAATAGCGCCAAACAACGCGTACGATATAGGCAGAAGTCCCATTGTTGCTGCCACGTTGTCTTGTTTGTTCGGCCTGCTCTTCCACAGACAAATACTACTCCTCTCGAAATATACCAGAGGGACTGTGGAATAAGAAGCCATTGACCACTTTTGTACAGCTGTGGGTAACGACAATTCATTACAAGCGCCTACAAGACAGCGCATAGTCGCTGATGGAGCGACGGGGAATTGCATGCAATCCATCGTGGCTGTCTTACAAGCACAGCAATTCTACAGAATTCCAGTTAGCTTGTTTCAATGAAATGACAGATTTGTGCGCAACTGGAGAACATGTTCAAAACACTGGCATGCTAACGCAGCGGTCTTCGTTGTGTAACATCATGCACACAATCGGCGCATCCCCTTGTTTCGTTCCAAAATCCAGAAATCTGTTGGCTTCTGATATGTGCTTCAAATAAGATTCGAAACATGCTCGTCAAAAAGCATTTTCGGGCACGAGTTGATGCTTGCGCCGTAGAATGAGGACCGGTGGCTAATCTATGCCCACTCCAGTCGCATCCACAAGACCACAGAGATGCGAGTTAAGGCGAGTTAAAATCAAAAGGCGTTTACGGGCTGGACGGTCATGCATTCTTCTTACCATCTGGCTTAGCTGACGCGTTTCTCCATGCTTGTGAGCCACCGGATGCAATGTAGAAGGACACAAACCATAGACTCTTTCGGGAATTAGAATAAAACTGTATGCAGCTAGTGGTCCTGAATGCGCTAAACGAACTCTACAGGTTGAACATTTAGATACAATACTCGGAACGGGTTGGATGGTTATAAGCGTGGGTGGAGTAAAAGCTATCCCTTTAACTATGCCTTCCTCTGGTGTTCCGCGAGTGTTAATTGTATCCGCATAACTGAGGACATATCACTACGAAGCTCTTGGATTCTTTGTCGTCGCTTGGAAGCGCATCTTCACTGTGTTGCTGTTTCCATGCTCCCTTCATAAGGCACGTGCTTCGCCCTTCTCAGCACTTAGGGCACAAACGCTGTTGGAGGCGCTTAGAAATGCACTCTCTTGTTGCTTTCTGGCACACACACGTCAGTACCTGGGTACCGCAGCCACGCCGCCCGCTGAGTAACACAAGAATGCCAAGGATCGTGATGTAGTGAACTGATCCAATGTGAAAGTCCCGTAACATGTAGTGTGACCACCTTCTGGCACTATATTGCACTTAAGTAAGCTGACCGATTTCCGTGCCATATCTGCCATCAGCGAAGTGTAGTGGTAGAAGCCGCGCCAGCGAGTATGTAAATAGATTCCAGCGGCTCGCCGTAGCTCCAGGTATTGTATCCACTTGGCAAAATATATGATGCAGCGCTACTAACCCCTGACTATAAGTGCAAACTTAGAGAAGAAGAGTTGGCTCGAGGCATACGTTAAGGAGTTATCGACCTCCGTCACCACCATCGCTGGATCAGAATTTGCATGGCGTTTCCCTGATCGTGTTGGGTCTTCCGCTGCATAAGTTGCCTGAATTCCGGTTTCCCCTGTTCCTTAGCTTTTTTTGTAATCCTGAACTGGCGAATTATGCGAGCTTGCTTGTTGCAAAAGAAACAGATGCACCTTGGCACACGCCCTCCCCACTTTCTGGTTGGGAAATCCGCTGGCTACTGGCTGTTCTCACTGTTTATCCTTTTCTACAGTGAGAGAGCATTAGGTGCCATAGCATCCATGAACTGTGCTCTGTAGATGGGCCATTGCCAAAGAATTTTCCGTGCTTCTGATCTGGCACCCGACAAAAGGGAGCAGTTTTTCCCATCGGCGACTATGTGCCTCATGTCTATTGGAGTTTCACCCACTCGCTCCCTACCCTCTTCTCCGCAACACGGCTAACTACAGATTAACTGCCAGCACAAAACTCTCCTGAGATGAATCATGAATATAGAAGGTTTGATTACACTGTGTGAATTCTGTTGATAAGGGGCTAGTGCATCTCGTTCATCGGTCTATTGATATATCCGTATTTTGCATTTTCCTAATTCTCTCATCCCCTGTCCTCTTGACGAGCTGAGGATAAACTTACGTCGCGTACAAAAACGCGTCCGCGCTCTGGGCGAGTATTGGAAAAGCGATACTCTTGCTTGGACCGATTCGCCTTGCTCGCGCCTCTTCTTCTAAAGAAGAAGCCAATGGTGGTCCTAGCCCTTCGGGTACATTTTGAAGGAGGAAATACACCTCAGAGAGCGAAGGAATTACTTCACTCTCTCAGAGTTATAGCACATGCTGTATATGCATTGTTGAATCACGCGTGGTCGTTTCCTGAATCGTTTGCTCTGGGAAAGCATTCTATGCTGGGTTGGCTGCGAGCGCTGAACTCGTTCCAATGAGATGAGGCCCGCACTCTTTGGTCTCCTCTCCTCCTTATAAGCTCAACTAAAGTGCCTTCACGACGAATTATCAATGTACACCAGGCCAACTAGCTATCGGCGTGGATACCTCGACTTTCTCCCTCTTGACCATGTGGTGATACTACTTGTAACGGGAGTCCACATCCATAGCTCAGAATTGTTTAAACTGTAGCAGAGCACAAATGGTCTATATAAGAGCTTTCCAGCTGCATTTGCCTCCACCTTTACTCTCCAGCGTCTCTGTGGACAGCGGGATAAGGGCAGAGGCCTGGTGGAGTGTGGAGGCAGCCTATCACGATTTCCAGCACACCTTGCTCTACGTGCTGCCACAAGGCGATCCCGCATGAAGGCGTAACCAACTCCATGTTTAACGAGTGCACTAACACTGTATGCAACTTTTAAAATACTCAGCCTGAACCCTAATAAAAGTGAATGTGAACGTTCAGAAACAGTGTGTTACTGTGCTTTCTCCTTCGGGGTGAAACGTGGACTCAAGGAGAGAGCCTTCTCTACTGCTTAAGCTAACAGCATAAACGGCTGTCGTTTGGGTTTCCTGATATTCCCAAGACATTGAGTCTAACGTGAGGAGAAACCATAGAAAGCACATAAGTTGAAACCGCCAGGGACAGGTATTGGGCGTAATTATTTGGCGCAGTTATTGTTTCTAGTGTGCGACAACAGCTACGAAGTATGCCTCGCCTACACGCTGAATGTCCCTCAGTACATCAAAGGGTTTAAATATAAGTGCCACAGTGCTGAATCCTTACAAGGAGCCCCGAACTGGTCTCTGCAAAGGGCAAATGTTAAGTTCAGGGCGGAAGATGTAAAGGCACTCGTTAATCGTTATCCCAGGACGCGCTGTATCCCATGAAATGAAATCTGAATTCGCATTCTGGTGTCTATGATTACGCAGGCCACATAACCGTACATGTTTATATCTGAAAAATCCGTGATGACCTAAGCTCCCCTACAGTCGCCAGATATAGTTACACCGTAGGCGACTAGTATAGCCCGCTTCATCTCTCAAGCGCCCTCACAAAACCATTATACATCAATCAATTAATTTTAAATAGTTTTTTTGTTGAGTAAGGGGGGAAATTTGCGTCTCTGCCTGCGTGCGCCCCCCACTCCCGGGCTGTTTGTTGGCAGGCTACAAGAACAACCAGACAAAAGTGACTGCGTCTTTTTTCTTATGATTATCCAATTTGGAACTGAGAACTCCACTTGAATAAATATTCTTTAGTTTAACTTTGTTGCGCTTTGGTGTTGCCGAACGCAGCGGCATTCCGCCGTCGGCCGAGGACTGAATGTGCGGCTGCTGCTGCGTGCCGCATGCGCGTTCTCTTCTGGGGAAAAGTGTCATATTTGTTGAATGTCCTTTTGGGAAACACTTTGGCATCTCCATTGGCGTGCTCCGGGCCGTGGGGAGGCCTTTGCAGATCCTTTAACTCCTTATCTCAGCCCGCCCGCAGCGAACTGGGACAGGTGTCTCATCGCCCAGCCTACGAACAGAAAGCCCAGCAAGCAGGCCTCATTACACAGGAGGCCTGTCAAGTTGACGCACAGAAACGGTTGCTTGCGGCTCCGGCCGTTGCACTGCTGCAGCCTGCGGCAGTCCTCGCTGCTTTGCTTTTGCCGGGGCTCGGCTCGAGCTAGGCTGCAGCAAGTCACCAGCAAGTGATTCGTACGCCTTTGAGGCTTCTCAGCGCTCGCCCCCAGGCCCTTCTGCAGCCGGGAGACAGACAGGTCCTTCCGTAGTTGCAGAGACGGCAAGGGGGGCTAGTCTTTGAGGTGTTTTGTCTTCATGTGCAGCAGCATGCGAGCGGTTTGAGCCGAGTGGTGCGGGAACTGAGGGGTTGCTGCTTCTGCAGCCGTCAGCTGCTTGCATCTGGGGTGTTTAGACACACGGCTTGCATGCAAGAGCTGAGGGGGAGGCGGCCATGCCCTCACATCAGAGAGAAGCCAGATCTCGCGCTGCGAACGCGCAACGACGCGACACTTCTGCTGCTGCTGCTTCCGGCTGTCCGCAGTCTCAGGACTCAACTGCCTTCAGGGGAAGCGTGGCTCGCAGCCACAGTATTGAGCCCTGGGACACCGCGGAGACAGGCCGGAGCAAGCGAACTGGTGCAGCAGGATCTGCTGCAGCAGTGTCAGCAGCAAGTGCAGGCGCTGCTGGCAGCAGTAACAGACGTGAAAGCAGGAGAACTCGTCATGGAGCAGCTGCTTCTGGCTCCGCAAACGACGGAAACAGCAGCAGCAGCAGCGGGCCAGCGAATTATTCCGGCGAGTCACACAAGCGTGCCGGTGCAGCCGGTAGCCACGGCAACAGCAGCAGCAACAGCAGGCAGCAACACGTGAGCGCCTCTGTGGGGCAGCGACGGAGCAGTAACGTTAGCCAGGTGTCAAACTGTTCGGATGATGCGGAGGAGGAGGAGGCGACCTGCCCTCTGTGTCTAGAAACTCTAGATGAGACAGATAGGGGCCTCTTCCCTTGTGAATGCGGCTACCAGGTAGGCTGAAGGGTTTGTAGCTGCAGCAGGGACAGGGGCAGAAGCAACATAACTCTCTGCTCTGTACAGTCTGTGCTCCCCTCGGAAGGCACAGCTCGGGAGGGTATAAGCGGGATCCCTTGTGTAGCTAAGTATCTTTGCTGCTGCTGCTGCTGCTGCTGCTTCTGCTGTTGCTGCGGGTCCTCAGGTGTGTCTTTGGTGCCTGCACCATATACGGGATCACCTGGCGAACAAGTGCCCAGCTTGCCGCCGCGACTATGACGAGAAGAAGTTCAAGTACGATCAAACAAAGGTCTTGGAGTAAGTGTTGGCAGCAGCAGCTCTAATGCAACAGTAGCAGCAGCAGCAGGAGCAGGAGCAGCAACAGCAGAAAGGGGACTGCTGCAGAGAGACGGGTGCAGGATGCACACAAACATAGAGGAGAAGGAGGCTCGCTATACATACAGTTAACAGAAGGAGACATACACCGTTAATGCATTTGTGCTGGCAACTGTAGAGGCTGCTTGTTGCTGCTGTTTTCTGTCAGCAGCCCTTGTGTAGCAGCAACGTGGATGACGGGTGTGTTGCTGCTTAGGCTCACGAAGCAAGTAGGACGCAAGTCAAGAGACAAGGTGTGCGGGGCGTCAGACCCAACGAGGAGCGGGAGCAGCGGTGGCGGTGGCGGCAGCAACAGCAGCAGCAGCAACAGCAGCAGCAGCAGTAGTAGTAGTAGTAGCAGTCGCTCCGCTGGTGGGTCTGGAACAGGACGGGGAGGCTCTTCCAGCAGCAGCTCCGCATCTTCCTACAGCGGCAGCAGCAGAAATGCTGCAGCGCAGCAGCAAGCATCAGGGGCTCACCGGCGCGGGTCTCGGGAGGCAGCAACTCCAGCACCAGCACAGGCAGCGGCTTTGAAGGATGTTCGGGTTATTCAGCGCTGCTTGGTTTACGTTATTGGCATTCCCCCTTCAATTGCGAAGAAGGAGGTTCGTTACTGCCATCTAGGGTTTAGGGTTTAGGACTTACGGGGTTAGGGGTTATCACAGAAGGCCAGCAAGGGTTTGGAGCCGATCCCACTGTCCCCATCAGCTTGCTGCTGGCCACCTCCCCGTGGCAGTTGCTGGGTCTAGAGTGGTGTATCATCACGTACACCATGGGGCATCTCTTCTGTGAGGAAGTTAGCTGGGTAGCTTCATCGAGAGGCTCCTCAGTGGGTGTGTTTGCTTGCGGTGTATGCACGGGGGCATTAAAAATTTTTAATGTATTAATGTTGCATTAGTGGGAGTGGCTGCAACTTTAATACACTTGTACATCAACCGTCATTTCGGGTGTATGCTGACATACTTTTGCAGATTTTGCGCCGTCACGAGTTTTTTGGACAGTACGGGAAAGTTCTCCAGATTGTCGTGAATAAGAACCAAGGGTACGTTGTACTGTTGTTGCTGCTCATGCTGCTGCTGCTGCTGCTGCTGCTGCTGTTCGCTGCTGCGGGTATTTCGACAGTGTATGCGGGTTGGCCTGGCATATGTGTATTTGCCTTCTTTGTTGTAACATCTTTTATGGTGTTGATGTGCTGATGGGGCTACTCGGGACTCTTTGGGTTGGCGTGTACGTACACTGCAGGCACTGGGGGGGGCCCTCATTTGCAGTGTACGTAACATATTCTTCTAGCAAGGAGGCGATAGCGGCGATCCAAGGAGTGGACGGCGCAGTGTACGAGGGGCGGACGCTGAAGGCTTCATTTGGCACTACAAAGTATGCAGTTTCAGCAGCAGCTACACTATAGAGTATCGCTGCAACCCTCAGGAGTCGAGCAGCAACAGTGGAAATGACAGGTTTCACAGCCACAGCCCTTTTTGCCTGATTCCCACTATTTGCTGCAGTTACAGTAATAAGAAAAAGCAGCAGATGATCGGATGCCGTCCGAGTTTCGGCTGCTTCTGGGCCTGGTATTTGGTTCTGTTTTGAATGTGTGTGCGTATATCTATGTATATGATAATACATGCATATCATTTATACTGTATGTAGATATGCATGTACAGGGCTGCATGAAGGAGTTCTCTACTCTGCTGCTGCGTGCGCTGGTGTGCAGGTATTGCTCGCACTTCCTTAAGGGTGTGAAGTGCCAGAACCCCGACTGTTCGTATCTTCATCAGCTGGGCTCTGGAAAGGATAGGTATGCTTTCCCCCTCTCTTTGGTAGCTGCTTCTGTTGCCCCATGCCAGGGAGTGAGGGGCCTGCTGTCTTTCAGCTGTCTCGGCCGACAAAGGATGCATACTGCAGCTTTAGCAGCAGCAGAGGCCATGGACGAGGAAGCTTGTTTGCGCTAGGGATAGACTGAGAGAGGGAGACGGGGAAACAGTTGTCTATCCTGTCAGAGTCGTACGTTACTGCTGCATGGTACTGTGTCTTGCTGCATTGCATTTGCTGCAGTTTCACCAAGGAGGCGATGATAAGCGCCAAGCATCAATTCCTTGACCTGACGATCCCGAGCAACTCCGAAAGAAAACAAACGGGGAGTCTCTTCGGGAAGGTGCATGGCGCGGGAGCCCGTGCCAGCAGCAGCAGCAGCAGCGGCAGTGGCTGCGGTGGCGGGGGTGTACAAAAGGAAGACAAGGAGGTACGGAGTCACATTATATTATCTACATTAATACAATATATTATTCAACCAAATATACATATCTTCCGTATACGCATTCACAAACACATTAGAGTTTGCCATAGACATCTCCTATTAGCGTATTGTGTATGGAGTCCTCTGTTTCTTTAAGCTGCTGGAAGCGGGGGTTAGCGTGCACTGAGGCCTTTCATCCGCTGCTTTCTGTTGTCTTGTGTCTCTTTTCAGGGTCAGGGCGACTCGGCACCGTACGTCTTTAATGCTACCAACTTTCTTTTTTCTCCTTCCTTCTCTTGCTGCAGCGCGAAACCTTGCAGCTTCCGTGTCTGCATGCATTGTGCATGCATTGGGCAGGGCTTTTCTAAAATATTAACGTTTGTTTCACGTGTTGAACTGCTTACAGTGTCTAGCCACTGTTGGCCGCCCGAGCAATGCCCAGCCTTTGAATGTGTGGGGCTACGTGTGGTTTCTGCTGCTGCTGCAGGAACGGAGCAGCCAAAGGGGAAGGCAGTGAGAGCGATGACTCAGATGAATTCTCCTCGGTGGTGTCCCCTTCGGGAACTGCAGCGAAAGGCGGCGCCTCAGCTGCAGCATCAACGCCGTCGGCTGCTACTACTGCTGCTACTGCTGCGGCTGCGTCTTCAGTTGCAGCAGGACCCACAGTTGCTGCGGAAGGTGAGGAGGCCAACACCTCCGCCGGAGCCAAGTCAAGAACAAAACGCCAATCTTCTTCCAGCAACACCTGGGCCTCAGTCGCAGCAGGAAGCGTCAAACCCAGTGCTGCCCCTGCAGCAGCACATGCATCGGCAGGAGCATCTGCTCGTGCAGCAAGTCCCTCTGGCAGTGCTTCTACCGGGAGCCAACGGCAGCAGCAACAGCAGCAACAGCAACAACAGCAACAGCAGAAAGAGCAACAACGGCAGCATTCAACTTCTCGTGCTGCAAGTGAGCCACCGAGGCCGGAGAAGCAGCTGCAGCAGGAGGAACGGCAGGAAGAGGAGGAACAAGTGTCTCAAGATGGGGGAAGCGAAACGGAAAAAGATGTAAGGCGGATGCCTAGCGAGTGCTCTTCTCACAACGAGGAGAAAAATGCAGGTGATGACTCGTCCGCCCCTGACTGCTGCACTACAGAAGGCCCTGAGGTGGGGGCATCCCCACCTGAGGCAGAGGCTGCTGTTTGTGGGGAGGCTGCTATTCCGGAAGCAGATGAGGGGAAGCCGATTGAAGAAACACAACAGCCAGGGGCCTCTCCAGCCTCCACAGATGATAGCAGATCCGACCAGCCACAAGTGCAACAGCAGCAGCAACAGCAGCAGCAACAGCAGCAGCAACAGCAACAGCAGCTGCTGCTGCTGCAACAGCAACAGCATAAACCACTCGAGCAAACAGATATAACTCAGCAGCCCACAGGCTGGCCACCACTGCAAGTAGATTTGCAAGCGATGGCTGCAGGCCGTCAACGGGCGCCTGCTGATCATATCGGGGCCAGTTGGATTCCCGAAACTGCTGCTGGTGCCGGTGCTGGCGTGAGCGACTGTCCGCAGCAACTGCAGACGTTGCTTGCACCGCAGTTGCATCAGCGCTTAGTTCAGCAGGTGGAGCAGCAGCAGCGACGGCTTGGCGGCTTGCATCTTGATAGCGGTACGACGCCGTTGCTTGGCATGGACTCTTCTTCCTTCTCAGCAGAACATCTCATGCAACAGCAGCAGCAGCAACAGCAGCAGCAGCAGCAACAGCAGCTACTGATGCGCCTATATGCGCCGACCTGCATGGCTCCTCCCGCAGTTGACAGTGTGGGGCCCGGAGGTGGCCGGTTTGGCCCGCCTCCAGGCCTAGAGGCAGTGGGAGGACCCAAAAGGTTTTCCGGCAGCAGCAGCAGCAGCAGCAACGACAACAGATATGATTTGAGCGGCGGTACATTTGACGCTTCAGGCAGTCTTATCGAACAACTTGGGGCTGCCGCTGGCTCTACTGGTGTGCCGTATGCTGGGGTGCCACTTGCTGCAACAAGCCGCAGCAGCAACAACAACAATAACAACAGCAGCTCGTGCTTTGCCTTTGCAGCTAGAGGGGATGACGACGAGGAGGCAGTATTTGAGGTGCCAGGAATTGAAGACTGTGTGCAGTGGCTCGCGACCCCGAGCACAGCCGCAGCCGCCGCAGCTGCGGCAGAAGGGCAAATGCCTGCAGATCGTCTTCAACAGCAGCAACGGCAGCAGCCGCAGGGGGCTCTCCTCCCGAACGCCGAACGGGCGTCTCTTTTGAACGCTGGTAGCGGGCGGGAGCAGATACCTGTACAGCTCGAAGGAAGCTGGGCGCAGCAGCCGCAGCAACAACAACAACAGCACCACAAGGATTTCGTCTTCGGGCCTGGCGTGGGGGTAGCGCCGCTGCCTACTATGCAGCAGCAGCAGCAGCCGCACCCGCAGCAGCAGCCACAGCAGCAGCCGCAGCAGCAGCGCCACCCCGCCGAATGGTGGCGAAGCCTCCAACTCTCTCCACCGATGATGCAACAGAAAGCAGATCTCGGTAACAGTGGCGGCGTTGCTGCTGCTGCTGCTGCTGCCTTGAATCGTCTAGATCCCCAAAGTGGTCGTAGGGGAGGCGGGTGGAACACCCGCGACGCTTTTATTGGACATGAGCAGCAGCGACAGCAACAACAACACCAACAACAGCAACAGCACATGCTGCAACACGAACATCTGCAGCAACTTCTTCGTCAGCAGCAGCATGGGGTTCTGCAGCAACAACAGGCGCAGGCCAGAGTGCGCACGGCAGCGGTACCAACGGATCAGCAGCTCCATCAGCAGTCGCAACTTGTGCTGCAGCAACAGGAGCAGGAACGCCAGCTTGCTCTGCTGCACCAGCTAGTGCCTACACAAACAGTTGGTCGCGGGGGCACAGATGACCCTGAAGGGGCGATGAAGCTTTTGCTGTCTCTCATGCCCAATTCCCTGAATCAGACCCAGCGAATCGGTCCGCCTCTGCAGCAGCAGCAGCAACAGCAACAGCACTTCAGGTACGGCGACAACAACGCCCCTACTTATCCCATCAATACTACTGGAAGCAGGAACCCTGATGCACTGGCTCGCATGCTCGCGGCAAGGGGGGTGGCTGCTTCTGGGCTTCCTCGAGCTCCAGTGGGGGCAGGTGTGGGGCACCTGGGGAGAGGTGTATTGGAGGCTTCCGACGGCAATTGGGGAGAACCAGTTGCTGCTGCAGCTATTGCTCCTCCGGCAGCAAGTGCAGCTGCTCTCCCCGACAGTGTTCACGGAAGGCTGGCCCCTCGCAAGCGGTCTGTTTCTTCGGCAGAGGTCGAAGAGAGAGGCAGCGAGCCAGCTTGTGGATTCTACTCCCAGCTGGGATCACACATCCCGGAGCTCCAGCAGTTCCCCCCCGGTGCAGACACCCGCGGGGGGCCCCCGGGTCCACCTGGGCCCCCGGGTCCCCCGGGGCCCCCTGGGGTCCAAGGGTCTCCTGGGGGAACCTCGGATGCGGATACGCTTCCACTTGTAGGCATTCCTCCGTCACTCCCACCCGGAACTGACTTGCTGCCGTTCTTACAGGGACGAAGGGTGCAGCAAATCCCGCAACAGCAGCTGCAGCAACTTCAGAGAGCCCTTGAGTCCCAACGGCTTGAATGACCAGCAGTAGCAGCAGCAACAAGAGCAGCTTCTGGTGTTGCGGATGGAAGGAGGAAGAGCTTGAGAGAGGATGTGGGCCTCAAGGGCGGGAAGTTTGTATTCGGGGAATGTGTGGATGGGGTGCAAGAGGACTTGCTTCTTCTTCCCGTTTGCAGCTTTCTCAGTTGTCATAATTTCGGGGGTTGCTCAAGGGGTGGTGAGCGGGCGTTATTGCTCAGTGCACGGAGGCCTGGTGCTCGTTGTTGTCTTCCTGCAGTACATGCTGCTTTACAGATGCCCGGGCCGTCGAGACTACAGCTAGCTGGCTAGGGGACGTCAAGTGCAGGAGAGTTAATTAGCCTGTAGCTTGCGGCTTTCCCCAGACGGTGGCTGAGGCCGCCGGAGCTCGTGGTTTACATTTTATGTTGTGGAGCGCAAGGCCTGTTGGAGCAGCCGAGCTGTGCCATGTTGCTAAAGGGGATATGTAGAGCCCCGCAAATGGCCCCTTACAAGGCGCGAGCTCTTCTTTTTAAGGAGCGGTTACCGGGGAAAGGGCTACTGTGGTGTACGTACCCCACATGTCTTGCACTTCCCAGTAGTCTGTTCTGTGGCTTTAAAGGGTGAAGGGGCCTGTCCCTGCACTCGAGAGCATATGTGTTGATGAATTGGTGGACACGCATTGCGTGTGCGTGAGCGGACGAAGGGGACTCGTCACGTGCGCCTGTCTTTGCTCCAAATGGCCCCAGAGCTTCTTATTGAAGCCCCATGCATGGCTGCTTGCATGCTTGCATATATGCGTGATTGCATGCGTGGCTGGGGGTGTGGCTGAGAGGAGCAGGCCGGCGCTTCTTATACGAGTCCCCATGTCTAGAAAGAATGCAGATCTTCGCGCTGGAGGAAATGTCTTCAGCGGCAGCAATTATTTAGTTTCAGACGCATACAGCAACCGTTTTGCGGTGCTCCGAATCATGGCGTTTAACTTGACCCCTTCCCAGCGGGCTGGTGTTAGGTTTGCAGCTCCATTAGCGCTATGTGAGTTTCATGCAGGCACCAACCTGCAGGAGGTGCCAACACAGCACAGTTACAACCAAAGCAGTAATAGCTTGTTAGCAATTATGGCGGTATGAAGCCCTAGCGAAGGGCATCGGCGTCAATTTTATGGCAGCTAGTTCACAATGCCTGCTAGGGCTGAAACTAAAGAGAGGCTGCAAGCCTCTTACTGGGATTCACGCTGGGCTGCGCTTTAGAAGCTGTTCATCGTTTGCCGCCGCGCAAGACGCTACAGAGAAAACATGGCAGGAATGACGAATTTGGGTTTATCAGTTTAACAGTCACCTCATTCCTGGTGTGAACAGGCAGAAACTACTTAAAAAAGTATCTTCTGACGTATCGTACATGTTACTGGCTACGATGAGACAATGGTGTTCGCCATTTTTTCTAATTAAAATGCATCCCTTAATTATGGAGTACTTATTGTATAGAGTACTCATTGTGTTGTTGTGAGATAGCGGAAAGGACAGTGCGATATTCCTGGCGATGTCGCCTGCATTCGCACTTTCAGAGTTAACAAGTTTGTATGAAGTGTCTGCGATTGAATACCAATTCATAACTTCAGCTTCTCAAAGTTGCACATGCGAGGGCTCCCGTGGAAGCGCAGTTCCGTCGGGGTTGAGACAACGGCATCATTACAAGGCCAGCCTATATATAGTATATGTATACATATGCCAGTATATAGTTGTACATATGGTTTAAAACACCCTATCAATTGAAAACGATGCAAGAAGCTTAAACGTACGTGTAAAGAAGCCAAGGGTTCAAGCACACACAGTAGGCTCCTTTTTGGTATAACAGTGTGTACATGTGAGAAGGAATGATTCGGGTGGCCCCATCTGCACAGCAGCAGTCCCAACGTTTCTTGGGATTTCAGTCAATGCCCGACAAGTTTTGTTCACGTTTTTCTGTGGAATGTGGCGGTTCGTTACTTGGTGTGAGGCAAGGGACTAAGGAAAATCATTTGTGGGGGCTGAAAGTTGGGGATGTAGAGTAGTGGCGTACTACTGTGGTTTTCTGTATGCCCTATTGAAAGAGAATGAAGCTACTGGGTAAAATATTATCTGGTGTACTACGGCCATCTTTTGCTTTCCAGATCCACCTCGCCGGGGTACCACTGGTCGCAGAACCAACGACTGGTTTTTGGTATGCTTAAATCAACAGGCCTCATCTTGGGTTACCTGTACTTATTTTAGAAAAAATTAAATTGCAAATGTCTATTTGATGACAGTGTCAGCGTCTTCGCCAGCCAACGAATTAGGTAGGAAGAGACCCTGCTGCTCAACGGGGTCACTCGCGTTACACCATTCCAGCCACATAGTCGCATTGCAATGGCGCGTTCAGTTTCTTATCTGCGGAGATTGAAAAACTAAAGGAATATTTACTTTCAACTAAAAATATTACAAACAGAATCAAGTACTCGGTGTCAATTTTTGGCTTCTTCGCTACCTGTGCCGCACAACGAGTCCGACTCGCCGTGTGCATCCTTTGGTAAGCAGGCATTCGAGAAAGATGACTAATTACGTTGTGCTTTTCGTGTCTGACTGAACTCTTGAATTATCAGAATCTTAGCTTTCGGTGTTCATTGGCATAATGGATCTATTTTCTCGGGTTGTTACTCTTGTTGCTGTCCTAGTCCTCGGCACTGGCGCCTCGACACAGCAGCATTTCAGTATCATCCGCGCTGCGTGCATTGCAGTGGATGTAGTAGTTCCGTTGTTGACTTCAGGCGACGCTGCACATCTGGAGGTCCAAATGGCGGACACAAATTCAAGCCCTCCTCCTTCAGGGGCCGGAGAGCAGCATGAAGCTAAACAGCAGCAACAACCGCCTGTTGGCGGCCAGCAGCGCGAACAGCAGCCTCCGCAAGAGCCGTCAGCTGCCAGTTCAGCGGCTCAGGTGAGTGCAGAAGAGGAAGCCAATCAAGCAGCCCTTGATGACCTCAGACAACACGGCACGCAGATGACCAAGAAGGAGAGGAAGCAGGCAGAGGACTATTTAAGGGCGAAATACGGGGCCGTGAACCCCGAGGAGGCAGCTGACGCAACTGATGAGGCGCGATAAAGCAGTCTGGAATGAGACCGCAGCAAACCAGAACCAGCAGTACAGCTGAGGGGAGTAACCCCCCCTTCCCCCCTTAGCGCCCGCTTTCTTGTAGCAATCGCATCCTCCCTGTATTCATAGGGACTTACATTATTCCTGAATTGCGGACGTGCAACGTTTAACTCCTGCATATCCTTTTTTCCAGACTTTGTGGAAGCACTTTAAGCGGTGGAAAGGAGTAGCAATACTGCCAAACCACTATCACCAGCAGAGTGTGCCCTGTGTATTCTGAGGATCGCGATACGGGATCGATATGAAAAGGCTGCGCAGCTACATGTACGACTCTTGCAATGGGTAATGAGTAGACTTGTATATTAAGTAAGCTTAGCGTTCAATGGGATTAAAGAGGAGTGATGCAAGCACAAATTGCAGACTTGTCGGAAAGAAACTACAGCAGTTCCCACGCATAGCGCACAATGCGGGTACAGTATCTGCACCAGGGGCGCCGATGAATGCCTATCTAGCCAAGTAACTACTACAGGCTCAGCATATGAAAACGCTCAACCAACGCCCACTGCTGCAACGTTGCAGGCCCCTCTAGCTATGGTATTCAGCCCTGTGTTGCTGCGGTGTCAGCAACACCACCCTCTGTCTCTTCTACCTCTGGCGCGAGCAGCCGAGTGTCCGGAAGATCAACACCGAATTTAGCCTTGCATTCGTTACGGAAACTGTCCAGCTGCAGCTCCTGCAGCAGGCGGTCTGTGGGGACTATATAGAGAATGTCCTGTGCGGCAAACGCAGGCGTTCATATATAACATATGTATACCACATTTTAGATGCATGCACTCGCACATATGTAAACCCACACAGCCGCGTGAGTGAAAACTGCATCGGATAAGAGGTACACAAATATTTGTATTGTCGTAGACCGAATAGTCCCTGCCTTCTGCAGGCAAACTCACTTGTGCCCCTTCACGAGAAGCCGACGGTCTTCGGCTTATAACGATGTACTTCAGAGACTCGCACTCAGAAAGAAAATCTCCTAGAGACTCGAGCTCTGCGCACACAGCAGGACTCACCCCCTACAGCACGCTGAAGAGAGGTAGGCTCAATTGCTATTCCGTCTAGCCTGTACATGAAGTCCCTGGTACGAGCACAGGGGTAAGGTACGCGATAGCCAGCAAGGCTCGCCGGGTCCCTGCAGTCTTCGATGGCAAAGGAAGGAGCAGCTCGATGTCTTCTGGCTGCTTACTGTGAAACGGCTCTCTGAAGTGGACTGCCTTAAGCAGGGAGGCCTCTGCGGCACAGACAGCGCAAGTGCCAAGCTGGCAATCGTTCCGCCTACAGCTTTAAGTAAAATGGTATTGCTATCGAGCGTTACGGATCAGCATTTGCGCTTCGATCAACTGGGCAGCACAACAGGCAAATAGTACATCCCGTTATGCGAAAATAAAGTGTGGAGACCCCAGAGCACCCCCACCGTCAAAGCTTTGCAAAAGATCTTGTCGGCCCACAAGGCGTATGCTAGCCTTTAGTGTTTCTAGAGGCAAATCCGCTTGATACGATAGAAACTGCAAACTGAGGAAGAGCAGGAAGCCCCTAAGTTCCTCTTCACCTGCACCACAGAAAGGCCGGGATATTCAACAATGTGAACAAAATAAAACGCAACTGGTCAATATGTCCGTCAGGACAGAAAGGAACTGCAAGGAAAGACGATCTAGCTGTTCGTTCGAGGAAAGTGCGGCATCATCATGCTTGTAGGCAGCGCCTAAAACACTGCGTGGACAACGAGGTGGCAATCACTGTCATCCGGCAGAACGAAAAGAGGACAGGTTCACATATCCCGTAACCAATGCCAAGGCTGTGCTCTGTGAAAATCAGCCTGAGACCCTTTTCGCCTTCGGAGTTGGTCGAGTATAAAGATAGTGAAACATAGAACTTCGGTGCTTCTCATCATGCGTGTATGTTTAAACAGGCTAGGCAATGCCGTGACCCATGCGTACTTTGCCACCTCTTCTATCAGAATCCCACATGCCCACTGAGTTTAGTTGCCACAGTCTTTTTTAAAATACCCCTGGCTCGCCACCCGTACTGCGCTGCCGTTCTGGCAGATAGCTGGTGTGCCAGTAGTCTCTTTTGCACACGAGATCCGTGACGGAGGAAAAGAGAAACGGAGTGGAATCAGCAAAAGTGTTCAGTGATGATGTTCGGACGGCTCCACACACTACACCCTGTGTTGTGCTGCTGTCAATGTGTGGGCTTACGTCGGGAGCGAACAAGCTGAAGATGAGGCCCGAATCGAATGCCTTGAGTGAACACTACATACTTTGTTCCTGCAACGAGAACGCGCGTTATCTCAAGTAAAGTACTTGAAGAGCCAAAAAAGGGTGCGGGGGGAGGGGAGCAAGCTCAGCGAGAAGAATCTTCCCAAGGCAACCAGCAACTGCTTAGCGGTTAGCAACAGCGAAAGCGATGTCATATATACCTTTCACATGAAAAGACAAGAGCTGAAGACCCAAAGAAGAGGCGGCTATCGATGCGGCACGGCCTATGCAAAAAATAGCACACACGGCCAACCGAATCTCATAGTGTGGGCAAAGAGCCTGCTGGCGGCTCTGGGGTGCGCGGCTGCGTTGGTCCTAAAGGCTTTGAAGAAGAGCAACAGCAGCGGTATCAGCAGCTTTTGCTGCTGCTGCTTCCCAATGTGTCGAGAACAGTTATACCCATCTTTTGGTCCCGCAGCAACAGTTTTAAAAGGCAAGCAAACCGACCCTGTTGTGTAAAATGTGGCATTTTCAGGTATGTACAAATAAATGCATGTGCTCCTATGTAGTACGGTGGTTATTAAAGGCCCATACAGGTAACACACAGCAAGCAATGCATTTGCGGCTAGATAAAAATAAGAAGGAAAGATTAGACACATTATCTACACATTTACAAGGTAAATTCAATTATTTTGGGCAATATATAGTAGGCATAACCATATACTTTTCTGCTTTTGCTTCGCGCGCCAATTCATAGCAACAGTGGACAATGCGAGCATATTCATGAAGAGAAAGACATCCACGCAAAACATGATAAATGAATCAGAACGTCTACTCTGAGGGAGCCAAGATGAAGCATCAAAAGGACAGACGAGAAGCGTGCTTCTGCGTTCACAAAAACAACTTTTGTCAAATACTGCAATTACTGTAATGTCTCCCAGCTAGCAGGATCGCTTACTGAGGACAAGCGCGGTAAAGTTCCGCTTGCGAAGCTGTGTAGGGGTGGCCATCCAGCAGCGCCTCAAGTCTTCTACACGCACCGGCGAAGCCCCAGCAAGCAAAAGAACAGTTATAGTGCGTGTTGCATACAAATCCACGTCCTGCAACGTGCCAGACTTACAACACACAAGCCGCTTAAACCAGATCCCCTCTACACCAGGAAAGCCCCTTCTCTTAGGCAAACACTACCTTGCGAACTGTTGCTGCTGAAGGCACTGAAAGGCGGGGTGGGGG
>CAJFCY010000194.1:0-23600 GCA_904066265.1 Eimeria zaria | reverse complement strand
GAACGGCAACGGAAGCGGCACATCTGCATGTCTCCCGAAGGGGGCCCTCTGTTGCATCGTACTAGAGACCCTGAAAAGTGAGATGACAATGTAACATTCGTGCTTTAGTATTGTCTTCTAAAATCCATGAGCTGTCGAGAGGGCACTTCTGTTCCAGATTCACCGTGAGTTCCCACGTTACTCTGGATGACGTCGTGACAGTTCAGCTTCTTTCTGTTCTTATAAGGCGCGTCGTCCTTGTTCGTTATAGTAAATCTTAACGCCACGTCAGTTGGAGTTTTTCTGTAAAGTGGTACAGATAATACTAAGCCAGGAGAGTTGGGGGAAGGGACCCAAGTCGATCTACTGTTGCGTGTTTCACATTTCAGCTGCAGGTGGACAGAATATCTTCTGTCTCTGTGCAGCCTTAACTTTGTCGTCCTTCGCCGCATTTTCCTGTCAGTGCTGCATGAACGAACTATAAGCGCATTGTGCTGGAGTCACTATGAGGCAAGTCTTTGCAACTTCTTGCCTGAAGGGGCCAAACATGATAGGGCGCCGAACGCCATCCTCGCCACCCCTGGGCAGATCATCTACGGAACAAACAGGAAGATGCATGCATTCTGGCTGTACTCCGTACCAGAGTGCTTATCTTGGTGTCAGTCTAGATCCACATAACTCTGCCGGCGTGCTTCATTGCTACCGGGCTTCCACCCGGGAATGCGGAGGTAAGCTGCAGTCTGCGTAGGCGACTAAACTACCATTAGTGGGTGAAGGTACTGTGTGGGCATTGGACGCTGGTTGAGTAGTAAAGATGACAAAATATGCATGCTTGCAGCTGCTGTGCCGAACCCGGATTTGCCTATTTATGCTGCCTTTTTCTAGAGGGAGAAGCTATAGGAGGACACATAGAATCAGCTCATGTGCCAAACCAGTCACTGCCCTCAATAGAGAGGAGAATACGCTACTGTTTTCTCTTCCTGATCCTCACGTTTGCTGTGCTTTCTGTGTCAGTTGCTGTCGAGCCTTGCTCCGAGAAGGTTAGGCTGCAACTAGCAAATGTTGGGGAGAGGTTCGCAGGGTTTAAGTCATCTATTGCCGAGGACACACGGAGGAAGCGCCTGCTCGAAGCAGAACGTTACAGGGTATGCAGGTTTCCTGCCCACGGTTCTTGTGCTCGCATTTCGTAGTAGAGCTGCCTATGGTTTGTCTAATACAAAGCATATGCGAAGGGTAGTAACAGCAATAATGGGCGGCGCCAGTGGGGACTATAAGTGGGCGAGACGCATACTGGATGTGAAACGAAATGCAAGTGCTGCACAGAGACGACACTGGCACACTAGGCAGTTCTGCACTTTGATGTGCTTAGCAAATCCATCAAGCAGTACAAGCGATTGAAAATGGAGTAGCAGCGGAAACACGGAGGAGAGGAGAGGCCAACAAAGTGCTAGAGAAGGCGGCAGGAAAAATGGCAACAGAAATGCTAGAAAGGCTACAAGCAAGAATAGGCAAGCACATAGGGCATTTGACGGTAAGATACACTTCCATTGCTGATGGACGAAGAACGGTGAAGACAGTCAACGCCAAGGCTACGGCTATTTCTCTTAATTAAATGCCGTGCTGTTGGCCGTGTAGCCTCCGAGAGAACGATGTCTGCGACCAGTTATAGCCGCTCATGATCCCTCTTGCTGACGACGCATGCCCTTGCTGGAACTATTGTGCTTAATGGTTTCAGGGTGCTCTTGACCATCTCATAACGCGATGCGAGGGACTGGAGCAAGGATTATTGAGCCTTAAAGGAGAACAAGCTGCAAAAATATCAGTCTGGCACTCAGTCCTATGAACAGCAGACAAAGTGGCATATCAGACATGTCTTTTCAGCACGGAGACATTGTGTTCCACTTAGCTCAGCGTCTGTTTGCTGGCCTTTTGTGTGTGCCTAATGGCTTGACTTTTTCGCGTTTTTCTGGGCATGCTCTTCGTCAATAGCGTAGGCACGGTAATTATTTGTGCGGTTTCATATGCTTCGTTTATGCACATTTGATCTTCACCTTCAGCGGGAAACCGCAGAGCTGATGGCTCGCTGTAAAGCCACAAGGGCGGCTTTCGAAGCAGAAGTGTGCTCGAGTAATGCGAGAGAAGAAGCGGCAGGGTCGAAACTGGAAGAACTCGTGAAGAATTTGGACTTGAAAATTGAGAGTGAAATCGCGGAGCGTCACCAACAAATTTCATCAATCAAAAGGGAAATCGGCGCACTCCTCAGGTGAGAGTGCTGATGGGATATGTGCCTTTAAGACTGGGACTTCTCGAAGCAATCAGGGTAGCAATGAGTAATTCAAACATTCCTGTTTAGCCATATCTTGAGAAGTTCGCTTGATGCTGGCTGTCGTGGATGAAGGGCAGGCGGCTGCTTCCCTATCTGTTTCACGTCAGGTCTGTTTGCGATGCGTCTCAGGGGGGACCAACCGGGAGACCAGTTCCATGCATTCGTCAAGGAGGAACTGGAGGAGCTACGTGCTGGCCTTGCAGCTGCCACTCGTGCTCGTGAGGAAGCGGACGACGAGATACTGCAGGTGCAGCCAAAATATCCCTCAGCACCTTACCTTTACTCTCGGTTTTTTGTGGCGTTTTTGTTGTGTTTGGCATATTTGTGAACCAACTCACTCCGCCCTGTACCATCAACAGGTTTACACCAATGTAAAGCGGCGTCATGAGCTGCTGATGTGTTTATCCAGGCCATAAACGAGTACACAACTGCTCTCCAGAGGGGCCTGCAGAGCATAGGAGGGCTGAACAGCGGCGCAGCCGTGGCATAAACGCATCTTGCAGGCTGTCGTTTGTTTGTTGTTTGCTACTCACATCCCTTCTGTGAGGCACTGGCGTGGATGTGAAGTCATGGCAATTGATTTTTTTTTTGTTAACGCCCGAAAATATATGTAGATGACGGGCACTTACGTGTCACTCCCACATGCAGGCTCTGCTGGTAGCTGTGCAATGAGGTTGGGCAGCTACAGGGTTGACAGGTCTTGGGGGAACTTGCCTCTAAATCTGCGCAGCGATTCAGCCGATTCCTACGGTGCCCTGCGGTGACACGCTCATCTGGGCAGCCTAGTAGAAGTCAACTTTTAGCCTGCTATACATTTTCCTTCTTTTTGTTGCCCAGTTGCTTCTAAGCGTGGACTGACGAAGTAGAAACACAGCAAATATAAGAACCACGAAATTCACGGGCGTAGCCGTTCGGGCGCGCGGAAACAGCCATTACCTGCCCGAAAGAAAATTGGAAGGCCTCATCAGCGTGCCATCGATAAACAAGAGAACGAATTAAGTAGCTAAATATGCTTAACCTACACACACAGCAGCTGCGTCAGCACACAAGCTGCGTTTATGCTGTTGTATGCTCTCAGTGCATCGGAAAACGTGACGTAAGCCGAACATTGGGGATGGGGAGTGCAATGTACATGCCCGGAAATATAGTCTCGACATCACATAGCGCCAAGTACGCGCATATAATACTGAACTTGCAAGGAATCTGTTGCCGTGCAGAAATTGGTAGGTGGGCTGTTCTATGGGTCCAGAGTGGGCCACTTTGAAGCACGAGGGGGGAGCCATATAGTTCTTGTTCTTCTGTTTCAGTCGCAACCAACCGCATCTGAAAACGTAGATGCTCTTTCCGAAGAATGCAACAGCTTGCCACTAGGCAGTTGCCCCACTGCAGCTCAGAGAATACGGAGCCGGAGCTGACACAGTTATGGTGGTTTCTAGTGTATATCTTGGGGACTACACTGACTGAAAAATGCAGAAGGACATGCATTATTATATGCAGATGCATATATCATATATCCACTGTAGGGGGGACAGGGAACATCCTGGAATTGCGGCCTGTGGGGCGATTAGCCGGGGCTATGCTACGGCCAGCAGACGAGGGCAGCATCGGCGCTTAGCAGAGGAAATGGAGAAGCTTGTTTGACAATTTTTAATACTAATATATGTATAGGCTGAAGAGTCTAAGATGCTGCAAGGCTAGATGCGTTTATAGCGGAGTACGGGGATGCTGGTCTGCCTCTTCATTGGGCCCCGGGTCCCCGTGCAGTGACCCCGTACAAATGTGCAACTTCAGGTTTCGACAAAAACTATATCTTCTATTGATGGACACGCATTGCATTGCACATAGCATCAATATACTAGTCCTTCAGGAAATAAGCGCTCCTCAGTTTTGCATTTTTTGCCTCCAACACGCAGCTGCTCACGTGTGCAGGCATCATGAGGTGAAATCACATCACGCGTGGGAAAGAGGTCTTGGCTGTCGTTCCGCCTTGCTTCCTGCAGCCTTTCATTCACCTTGCATTTTTAAAGGACATCTAAGTAGCAGTGGCACGTGATTCCCTGCAGAAGCACAACCGCTGGAGGGAGCTTAGCGGACTTGCTGCGCCGAAAGCAGTGCTACATTGTGTCGTTCGCACTGCAATAACCTCCACTACAGAGCCTCGCCACACGATTAGTTCAGTAGGGCAAAGGACATATATGCGTAGAGTTTCATGGAGTCCCAGAATCCCCAAATTTGCAGCTCCCCTGAAATCTTTAAAAGAAATTCTTATCCGGGAAGCTTGGCGGGCCAAGTGCTCTTAAAGAGGCGGAGAAAACAGTGTAAGGAAGGAAGAGCTTCTGCACTTGGTAAAAAGCGGAAAGAAGGGAAGAGGAATTCGAGAGTTGCTTGTTCCTGTTTGTCGTGCAATTCCATCTTCACCTAAGGGGGGGAGCTGCAGATAAAATGTTATGGCTGCGGTCCTTAGTACGAAAGCGCTGCCTTTAAAGGATTGCTTTGCACCTGAACACACTGATGCTACTTGCATTGCCCTCCGTTCAACTTGTAAACTCTCCGCTGAAAGCGACTAGACTTAGTGTGACACCTGCCGAGACAAGCCTGTGGGCAGCTGGTAACTTTGGTTTTGGTAAACACCTCGAAAAGCAAGAAAAGCAGTTATAACATCCTCCGCAAAAGACGAGAACTGCCCGGAAGTTCGTTGTGGCAACTGAACAATTCTGATACACAATTCCTTTCCCGTTCACCACCCACTGCCCGTCCCGATAGCCCGTTGATGCTTGCATTGGCATGCTAGCCATTTCAACAAGCTCAGAAGTGCTATTTAACATAAGCACGCTGTCGGCTGCTGTCTCCAGTTACATGTGTTGATATATTTCCCCACATTGGAACCTGCCCCCATGGAAATGCACGGTTACCAAGACCTATGTGAGAAGCCACAGGCCTGCTGGGTGAGTATAAACGGTTCTTCTAGGCCAGCAAGGCCTGCCTCAGCTAGAACCCGTCATCGGGGTGGCCACGCTGATGGTTTCCGCGTTTCTAACTGGGATCATGGGCATTTCACGCATTGGAGGAGAAGCCCAATAATACAGGATCCGATGCATTGCGAAGCTTCCCGTGGCTATCATGGGGAACGGGTTTTTCAGCCGCTCTCGGTAAGCCTCCAATGCGCTCCTATTGCTGCTGTTGGGCGATAGTAGCATCGCCTGAAGAAGCATAGAAAACAGCAAGCAGACCGCCGATGCTAGTGTATCTGCAGCCGACTGCGCAAGATGGTCTCGCTCAAGCCCCACAACACGCTCCGGAAGACGGTGCGCGCCTACCTCCTCAAGTCGGTGCACTAGAACACCAACTTGCGGCGCTGCGCGAATCGAATAGGACTCTTTCTCGCGACATTGCCGACCAAGGCAAGTTCTGATCGTTACAAGTTTGGAACCGGCCGTCAACTTAATCCAGATGGACTACAGACAAGGCACTTGGAAAATATTCGTCTATTCAGTCTCCGCGTTTCCATTAAATGTCTACAGCGCAGGAACTTTCGGCAGTGCGAAAACAATACATGCAACAGACAGCGGAAGTTGCGAAGCTATCTGAGCAATATGGGGCAATTCGGGCTTCGTCCGATTCAGCTGCAGTCGAACTTCAAACAGCTCGGAAGCAGCTTTCCATGGCAAAAGCCGAGGCCGAGCTCGCAATGAGCGACCGTATTGATCTGATGAAGGAAAACAGCCACCTCAGGCAAGAATTCACTCAGGCGATGGTACGGTTACAAACGTCATGGGGCAAAAACGATAAGAGTTGACAGCCGAGCTTGGGGCCAAGACGGTGGCTTAGGTAGCAAGAAGAATATGCTGTGTGGCTTTGTGCACTCATCTATGCATTGCATCAGATTTTGGCAAAAGATATGTTGCATCTGTGCTGCATTCCCGCTCTATAGGCCCACATCGCATCGTTGCAGCAAGATCTGGGGAAACTATGCGTGGTTCAAAAGGACTTGGAGCAAGCCCACGCCTCGCTGGAACGTTGCCGACAGATGCATGCTATCGACAGAGACCAAATCATGCGTCTGGAGGAGGAACTCAAGGCCTGTACTGAGAAGGAAAAGAAATTATTACTCATACAGGTGCTTTTGACTCAAATATACGCAAGCAGACGGGGCTTTGCACAATGGGTGAAACACATGTTTCTTCAAGGGAAGTAATGACACAGTAGAGCCGTGCCACTGTTCCTTCAGCGGGAGGGTGAACTCGTGAAGCGGCAAAATGCAAAGCTTCTGAAGGAGCTGCAGGATGCTCAGGAGGCACTAAAAGCTTTCCAAGACGTCTCTGAAAGGAACTGCTGGGTAAGTAGCTTCGAAGAATTTTCATTAGTAGCTAAAGCAGTCATGAATTCACTTATGAACGCTTCTGCAGTAGCTTAAAAGAGCAATATGTTTTTTTGAAGCTCGAGGATGAACGCAACAGACTTATGGCTTTTGAGGTCGAATGCGACCGGATGCGGGCACAATTGGCTCTCGAAGAAAGTCGAACTAAAGAGATAAGCGTGAGGCAATGCACCTTTGAAATTTAGCCAAGGAACAACGTTAGTGCACAACAATGTGAAGCTCAGAACATTCAAACGAACCTTAAAAATATAGTGCGGTTCAAAGTTACTCTTAAGTAGAATTATAGATCGCTTCCGTCAAGCTGTGGGCAGATGGGTTGCTCGTGAATATTTCAGGACAAATACGCGGAAACAATGCTTCAACTGAGCACGGCACTGGCGGACGAGAAAGCCCTCAGACACGAGCTGGAGAAGCAAACCAATGAACTCGCCATGCTTGCGACTGACCTTAGATCTGTGAGCCTCATATCAGCGACGAGGATCGTAGAATGCTCCGCTAGTCATGCTGCACCGTTGCCAAACTGCTTAAGTAACAATCAAATAGGAGCATCGATCTTTCACTGGCTGCATGCATAGTGGTAGGGTGCACTATATATGCGGCAGTGCTCTGTTTCTGGCCATTTTAATGCACAAGGCTAACCAGCGCGATGCACAGAAAACTGAGCAGTTACGGTTAGCCCTTGAAGAGGCTCGACGATTTGAACTAGAGGCCCAACGACGCATTGAGGATGTAGCTCGCCTAGAAGCTGAAAATACCAAGATAGCAAAGGAGCTCGATTGTTACTCTAAAAAACATTTCGAGGACCTCACGGAATCCCTAGCGGAGAAGCAGAAGCTTAAAGTGGAATTGGATGCAGCAGCGGAGTACAGCAGCCGGTTATCAGTAGAGCTCCAACTTATGAAAGAGTCCGACTGGAGGCAGAAAGAGGAGTTAAGGAGCTCACGTGAGGAAATAACCGTGCTTTCTAACAAAGTTCAAGAGCTCACGCGCCAGGCAGATATAACCAAAGTACGACAGTGGCAGCGAATAAGCGAGGCATGCGTGCTTAAATATGCTGGCAGTGCTTGGAAACTACCGACAACTGCGAGAAATATATGGGGGCCGTTCCACGTATTAAATCCGACTTTGCAGGAGTCGCATCAATTGCAGACTGCCGAATTTGAGGCGGCCATTGCAACAATGGAACAGCAGTCAAAAACACAAGAAACGGCTCTCCTGAGGACACAAACCCTTAACGAAGAAGTAGGAGTGTCACTGCAGCCGCCGTAAACCTTATTTGCAGCTCTATGCCCGATGTGATATTCTTGTTGCCTAGTACGTGAGTGCTGCTAGTTGCAAGGGGAATGCAGAGGCAACGGGCATAAGCTGTAGTTCTGCGTAGCATGCACAGGAGAAACAAAATTCGACAGTGTGCGTGGTGGGCTGCTTGGCTTTCTACGTGCAGCTAGAAGCTACTTTAGAGGCACTCAGGCAAGAGCTAATGCACAAAGAATCGAGTGAAAAGGAGGCACTGAGTCGGATGCGGTTACAGCTCCAAGAGACGCAACAACAGCAGGAGGCAGCAGTGGCAAAGAAGAAGCAGTTGCGAAGTCAGCTCATGGAGGCTACGAAAGCTTTGTACCTGACTCGAGTGCGAAACGAAGAGGTATGCTCGCAACACCACCATCCATTTGGAGTATTTGCAGACCCTTGGTTGCGTTCGTCACTGTTGAAGTGGGAGAGAAACATTTGTGCCCTTCCTGTACTGCCTAAGCACCGAGGGAGTCGTGTTATCTCAAACTTTACAATACACACGCTTAACACTGAATGTGGTTTTTTGCTGGTTCTAATGCAGCTTTGCTGTCGTCTGGACGAGGCTAAAGTATGCACGGTTCAAAGTTGAATGACTTTTCGCAGTATAAACTTTCGTATCCGTTGCCACATCTTTAGCCCGCTCTTGTAGAATATTTGAAAGTCAAATGGCATGAACACTTACTCAAGCAACAGAAAGGGTCCGAAAGGGTATGTTCGGTATCATATTAGAGGGTGAAATCAATGCTCTGAGCTAAACTACAACGTCTCCTCTTATTGGGCTGCGGCTTTGCCTTACCGTGTGCGCAGAAACAAACAGCGTTAGCTGTTGCAACTGGAGCAGCAAAAGAAAAAGTATGCTTAAATCTAAACCCGTTTTCTGGGCCCAGTGTGTTATGGTTTCATGGTTTACTTTTTGCAGCCAGTTTAGGGTGTACAGTTTGGGATTTCGGTTTCACTCAATAGACGGGAGGAAAAGGGAGCCTTACTCGTCCGTACCGTCAGCGACGGCAAATGGGACGGGGAACCCTTAACAAAGCTTTACAGGAGGCTATAGCTGCCATGACAAACTGCAATATATTGTGATCAAACATTTGCTTGACGCCATGGGTTCAACGAATGCAGTTTCTTAACCACCGTTCCGCTTTGTGTTGTTCTCGTAGGACTTGGTTGAAAAGTGTGCAACTCTCGAAACGAAATTGGAGGAAATAAAAAGGCATCATGACATCGAGGCTGCTAAAAGACAGCGAGATAACATCGAAGTCCGCCGCCAGCAGCAGGAACTTGAAAGCTGCAGAAAACTTTTGCAGGTAGGCGAATATCTCCCTGTGATTGTGACTGGGGATGCTGGGAACAGGGCCACTGGATATTATTATATTATATATCAGCCTTGAGATGACAGAAAGAACTCTCTAGAAACTGGAGTGATGCGCGTCTAATGTAATGCTCAGTCGCTACAGCTGACTCAGAGGGAGCTACAGGAATGCTGCAGGCAAAAGGATGCCGAGTTGACGGCCTGCAAGGCTCAAGCAGAGGTACGCGTCGCCCCATGATAACCAGATAAAAGGCTACGCGTTTCCTCGCGAAGAGGAGAGATCAGCCCTTCAAAGACAGTGCTTTAGTACCGCCTGTTGTTCCTGTTCGTAGCGAGAATCCGCAGAGAGAGCTGAGGCAGAAGCAACGTGGGCCCGCACTATTGAGGAACAGGTTCAACAGCGAGTATCGGTCTTGGAAAAGGACTTCGCCCTGCGTATAGCCAAGTGCGTTACGCTGCGTTGTAACGTGCATATGATATTTACATTTACATATATCAAATATACGTGCCTGAATGGTGAACATGCCTTGGCCGAGAGATTTTCACGGTCCAGAGAATGGGGTATCGAATCTCTCTTCTTCCAAAACATGAGTATAAACATGGGCTATATCCGTCTGAGGGCTGTGTGCAGGATTCGCAAGAAGGTTGCAGAAAGAGCAGAGTACAACCACCTTCTCGATGAGTTGCTTGCTGCTGGTATGTTCCCACTGTGGCCAACCTGGGCATTAGCATGCATTTCGAATATTACTAACGACAGATATATTGTAGATTTAGCTAATGAAGTTTTTGTTACTTTTCGTAGAGCAGAATACGTAACATCTACAGTAGATAATATAATTAAGACCGGAGTATTTTCATGCCAACAAATGCAAGACGGGTGCCTGTGTGACGTACGAGCAGAGCGCTCCATAATGAGACGCTGGCGCGAAGGGATGGAGCTGTGGAGAAAAGCCGTAGCCACGTCACTGACCAGACAATGAAAGCTTTCTTTTCCGACGCAGCACGTTGCGCTGGTGGTGGTGATACTCTTGTTGCTTCTGATAATCTCTGGAGCATTACACAGCTCCGTTACCGCAGGAATGCCTATTCTGCTCCTTCTATGAGTGGCTTACCATGGAAAAATGCCGCCACGACAGATTTTGCAATAGCTGCTGGCTGCGCGGGGAAAAGGGAATAAATACACACACCAGCAGCAACAGCTATGAGATTTAAGAAGGAACACGTGTTCATTAAGAACACTGGAAGTTAAAATAGTTATTTCGCGGGAGCGCTGGCACATAGCTGCTGCCAGACGTGACAAACCTGACCCCGGTTTGCTGTTAATTGGTTTTCATGACCCAATTTCTCTTGCAGATAGAAGGCGAGTTGTAGATCCGCGCCGCCGCGCGTTTAGCAAATAAGGCGCTGGAGTAGACTTTGTCCGCTCTGTTTGTCGTTCGTCATGCCTTGCTCTGCAAATCGTCCGTGAGCATTGTTTAGTTGCAACGACTCTTGTCAAATCTGTTGTATGTATACAACCCCTTAAAACTCGTATGCTGTATTTCATTAGCTTTTGAGGAACTAATCGTCGTCGAGTTGTTAGTTTTCGTTCTTTTTGCAAAAGGGATCCCAAGTGATGACTAGGCGGGTAGACAACCGTTGCTACAGTATTCCTCAGCAGAATAGGAACAGACAGTGTCGTTGACACACAGGTTCACTTATATTGTGCAAGCCAATGAGCTTCATCGCTATAAAAGGGGATACAGCCCTCCCTGAATAATCCGGGCCACAGACAACGGCCACCGACAGTCATATGAGACATGTGCAATACAAATGTTCTAGCTGTATAAATGCGCCCTTGCAGCTACAAGGCAGAAACAGTCAGATATGACAACTCAGTCATATGGGGCTAATTGAGTCTGATTTGCAATGAAATATCCTTATCGTGTGGCCGTTGGCCACAACACGCTTTGCGTGTTGGCCGGGAGGGTTTTGATCCATCGTTGGCTACGGATGAGCATCTGCTAAAATATGGCTGCAGCAGAGAGAAGCCACAAGATGCGACGACAAGGGGTCGATAGTATCCGATGACCGAGTTAGATCCAACAATCGTTTCGACAAGAGTTCCTCCAAAGCACCTAAGCATCTGCCCCGTCCCCAGGGGTCCTGTGCATAGCCGCTTAAGGGCCTGTAGCGGGTACGAAAAGGACGCGGCCAAGCGTGGGCTCCGAAACGCCTTTTTGCTGCAACGAATGCTGCCCCACGGGCGGGCACACCCACACCTCCCCTACGGCATGCACCAACAATGTAGACAATTGTTAAACGCTTATCTGGCCGTCTTTACCCAACTTGCGTACGAAGAGAGATACACGTACCAACTTTTTACTGACTGTGATACAGACGCAAGCAGCACGACCAACTCCGAGCTAACCAATGGTAGCACAATGAGCTCCCGGAGCTCTTGATTACTTATCAACTCGTCTATTTTGTGGTTGCAATGCGATTTTAATTATAATATTACAATAAAAATATTATGGATACGAGAGCCGAGGAGGCAGGCACCTGCAGAACCTACGGGCTGTGATTGAGTTTTCTGCGTCCTCACGAGGGTCACCTCCACCATTCTTCTGCACACGACGTAGAACAGGACATCGTGCTATTCTGCCAAAAGACAGCAAGTACTTACGATTATTAGTTATACGCTTTAAATATTTTGTAGATAAATGGCTAATGCTTGGGGTTGCTCGGCCTGCCGTGGGGACGGCCTGTCAACTCTTAACACTCAGCGGCGTCTCCCGTGAATTTGCCCTGCAGACATCTCAACTGAAGTGGGGAAACGGGACATACTGCTGCAACCAGTTAAACTGCATTACAGTGTGACAACTGGGTAATACGGCGATTAGAGTTTTCGGGATAGGGCGTTACCTACAGACAGTCGCACAAGGCAGGTCGTGCCTTAGCTGGTCGACTGATAATCCGATCTGTTTACTGCCGCCTGCTAAAGCATCCTTGGCCAGCTGTAGGAAGGCCTCGCAATTAACGGCATCGATGGGGTCATGCTAACATCTCCTGAATGCCAGATGTTGTGCGCTCAGTACATTTAACTCTCCCTTCTTCTCTCCTTCCCGTTGTCTCACTTCCACGAGGCGGTTCGCACGTAAGAAGGGGGCAGCTTTTGGATATTAGTATATGATGCCCCCATTCTAGAGAATAGCACCCTATTAATTTCCTCTGGTGTGTAAGCAACAGCCTGCTTGCTACTTGAGGAGAAGGCATCGCAGCCAGCCACACAAGCCAAGATACAGTACTGGTAAGTCAACATTATATTGAAAGCTACTGCACGCGTTCAAAAGGATGCGCTGCAGGCTCGAGCCCCGATTACGATGCAGCAACAGCAATTGTTGCTGTTCGGAAGCGCACCTTCACCATTTCCCAACAGCGTGAACAGCAAGGTGTTTTGAATTGTAGAGCGAGCAGACGCTCGTGTCTTGCACCCCCTTCCTGAAGAAGGGGGCGCAAGACATCCTGGGAAACGACTTCGGGAACAAGCAATGCTGCTCAGGTTGTCGTCTGTCGTGACAGGTGATGTCTCCCTATGTGGTAAATACGAATGGCCGGATTACCCACCCTACTAGGAGACGACTAGCAAGCGTTGTGAGTCAAATGAAGGCTGAAGCCTCGCAACACGCTGTCCTGCACAGCCGATAAGGACACTTCGGGCTGCTTATTATGAGCAAACCCAGGCAACCACCGAGCACTTGAGGGCGTACGCCTAAAGTGTATGCACTTACAAAAACGATAGAACAATGACAAAATAAATACATATAAGATGACTGAGAATAACACGGATAAGGCAAATGCCTTTGCGAATGGTGGCGGAATAACGACAATGTGCATGCATGAAATGCATGAAATAGGCGTAGTGAGGAGACAAAAGAGTAAATGCATTTATGTAGAGTGATACAACAACGAGAAATGCACGTACATCGCGTCCTCCGCTTGCGATTTGCAGGGGATGATGCCAGCCCCTGCAGCCAACAACGCCCAGCGCGGGGGTAATACCGAGGTTGATTTATCGCAGTCAGGTCCTTCCAAGATCCCTAAAGAACCAATAGGGGTGAGACAGTCGGAGATAAAGAATGAACAATACAGTGCCTGCAGCCGTAGAATGGGAAGAGCTGAATAAGCAGCAGTGCAGTGTCTGCAGTAACAGTATAGAAGAAATTAAAACGGTAACAACGCAGTATATGCAGTAGCAGTATAGCAGTAACCCACTGAACAAGAGTGCAGAATATGCTGCAGTCTTATGGAAACTGGTCAAGAAACAGGAATGCAGTATATGCAGTGCCAGAACACAAAAAGCTCAAGAAAGAGGAATGCAGTATATGCGTCAACACTAAGGGGAGTTGAAGGACGAATAATGCACCATGTGTAGGGAGTCGCTCGGTAGCATCGAAAAACCTCAAATTACAGACAATCTGAGGTTTCCCCCACCAGCAGCAAGCTGCAGGGCTTCGGGCTTATGGTTTCGCTGAAGCTCCATCTGCACTACCTAGAGCCCCGCCTGACACTTTCTTTATCAACATTGCCAAAGCACGAGCTTTCACACTGCAAAGAGCTTGGACCTGGGGTTCAGGTTTTCGGGTTTTGGGTTTAGACTAACACGTTTATTTCCATGGGTCTTCGGATGAGTTTGGCCAGGCATGTGCGTCATATAAGGTCTACGGCTATTTGGTATGCATAACGTAATAAACATGGGGCATGAAATGCCAACAGCACGATATCTGCAACTGAAAAGGGCGCAGTCTTCTTTTTCATGCTTCGATAATGGACTTCAGGCAGATCAGTCGGTGAAACAGAAACTGAGGATTCTGGAGGCAAAACACATGCAACTTGTTCGACTCGCTGCGTGTAAGGGGCATGCCCTATATTGAGTTGGAATTATGACGTACTATTCATGAGGCCCTGCAGATCTCCCTGCACCCTTCTTGAAGAATGCAAAGTTCTGTACCTCCACCAAATTTCCTCTAGAATGCGTGGCTTGCGCACTGACCCTGAGGCTGCTGCGTGCAGCTTATCGCAGCCGCAACGAAGACCTTCTACGCGCTGCAGAGCAAGCAACCCAAAAAATTAAAAAGGTGAACGAGATATCTGGGCATGATAATGGGCTCCTAAACCTCCTTACAAATTGAAAGACAGTTGATGAACTCACCCGTCACTCATTATTATTGATATTATTATTATCATTATCTATAGCAGTGCTATCATTGTGGGGCTGCTGCAGCTTGAGGCTCTGGAGGCGGCCAGGTTACAGGATGCAAATGCCGTTCAGGAAGAGATTACTGCGAGCGAGAAAGAAAAGCAGGAGTTACAAAGCCAACTGGAAGAGGCGCAGCAACTGTTGCGGCAACAACAAGCTGAGCTTCGGGCATTGAAGGCGAAAACCCCTCCGAACACTGGTCCTAGCAGCTCACTTTGCAGAGGTACTCGAGGTACTCCATTGACCCTCTTGGATGTTCTTGCATGACACAAAGCAAAATATACACAGAAAACAGTATCATAAATAAAAGAATACATCTAATTATCAAAAGGACAATCAGAAGAAGTCTAAGAAATTGAACAATATATCTAGCTCGAGATAGCAACAACACGAGTGCTACAGATACGAAGGCAGAAAGAAAAGACTGGCAGCATAATACTGGTAGCAAACAGCGTGTGCACATCAGCACCTTTTACAGGCACTAAACGCCAAGGCTGCGTTGAGGCGGTGCATGAAGGAGACAAATTCAGCACGAAAGATGAAAACAGCGACTCTGCAGATTGCGCACGGCTACGAATGGCATTGCGCTCAAAGGGTGCGGATAATATTAATAAAATTGCTATTAAGATTATTTACATTCTTGTGTTGGGGTGGGAGCCAGTTGATTACAACAACAATGTTATTATTATGCACAATGATGTGTAGGGAAGCGTTCAAACATGTTTACAGCTGTACACACCTTCTGCAGCTTCCGGATGGAGAATACATAGAAAAACCGAGGAGAAAACGCTAGTAGGAGTGGCTGTGGAAAATCAGAATGTTGAACGTATTCGTGCGTTGTTGCACATCATATGCTTTACTCAGAACGACAGCTGCGCACTCTGCAAGGGGAGCTAGCGGAGTTGAAGCAGCAGCATATCCATGTCCAACAGCAAAACGAGAAGCAGCAGCAGGAGCTGTTGAAGCTAGCGCAACGTCTTGAAGTTCTGCGCAAGTCAAAGGCTCATTTTGAGGCGAAGGCAACGCGCACAGCCCTCGTAAGGGCATGCACTCTTGGGGATTTCTGTGTGCATTTCTACTTACAGAAAGGCAGCGGAGGAAGCTGGCACTGCACAGGAACGAACGAGGTGCCGACGAAAGGCAGTCATGTCATGCGCCTTGATGTACATACCGCAGGCAGTGGATGCAGCTTATGCGCATCTGAGGAGGGAACGAGAGGAAAAGAACTTTCTGCTGCGGCTTGCTTATCCTCATTATCTTGTTAACACCACGAAGGCAACAAGCACATCGCATGCGCAGCCGCTCAGAGAAGACCCACTTCATGAGGGACCACTGAAAAATTCGTTGGAGATGGACGAGAAAGAAAAAGCTACGGAGCAGGTAGCAACCAAAACCCTAAACCCTACACCCGTCACGCAAGATGTACCACCCGCTTCCATCCTCTTTCACCACTTACATCCTACACCCTAAACTCTGGAGACCGATGATGCGGCTGTGCAGGCAACTGATCAACTGTGCTCTACCCAAGCAGTTGAAGGGACAAAGACGGAGAGTGATGAATTATGTTCAATTGACGAATGTATGACTGCCGCTTCTCCCCGAAGATTTATTTACCTATCGGTTGTTGTGACTGTTCACGTACAGCCTGAAATTGCCTGATGCATGTTTCTGTCTTACCCCCCTAATCATCGATACACAGACAAAGAGATACACAAACACAGCTGCCTTAACGCATGTAAACCCTAGAATGCCTGGTACTCTGCCGCTTCAGATCAGTTGGAGAAACAGTCACCGCAGAAGGCGACATGCCGTTCACCTAGAAGCGAAATCTTCACATCAGGTATATAGAGGAAGTCACAACAGCACTACAGTGTAATTTCACCGGTTATATTATTATTGAATACAACGAAGATATGTGCTTTAAAAATCTACTACATGTTGCGGCAGTCTCGTTCATGCATAAGGGCATGTGGGAGGGAGAAATACAACTTTATTACAATAAATATTTTCAATGTTATACAGTGAAAACACGAGTTTCGAACCTAAACGTCGTGCTTATACTTTTACCTACGTACGACTACATTTCAACTACATTTTTTAACATATGTAATACAACAATATAAAACATATATCCAATATGTGCATGGCATCTCAGACCTCTCTCAACCTCCGCCCGTTCGGGAAGCTGCAAAGACTTCCGCGGGTGGCTCGCGGGGTCCTCTTGAGGAGAAGCACTCGGCTGAGATGCACAGGCGAGAGGAGGAGGCACCAACGCCTCTTCCTGTGCGTTTACAGCATCCCAGCAGCCCGTCACCGATCCAAGGAGAGCTGCTTCCCAATGCAGCGACAGACGCCTGTTGCCAGGAAAGGGTTTGCAGAGGGGGCCTCTACGCCTCGCTGCCCGCTGCAAGCCCCTGTACTTCGCACTGCTCACAGCCGACTTGTTGGAGCCAAGACGGAGCCGCAGCGCGTCTACTGAGGATGAGGCTGCAAGAGACAAACGCGTTGACCAGCCTCAACCTCAGTTGGTCAGCAGGGCAACAAGCAGAATGTAAACAAACGCAAAGCTGCCTCTCCAGCAGCAGCAGTGAAGCATGCGGCTTGGAAGCCGCCGCGGGTCTTCACAGTCTCCATGCATATCATGGAGAAGAACATTTGTACCGGCACCTACGTCCGCTGCAGCAGCAAGCAAGCATAAACAAGTGCCCCCTCAATGCAGCAGACACGCAAACGCTGAAGCCTTGCAGTTTGCACTGCAAACACCAAACTCAAGGACAAGATCAGAAGCATGAGAAGGACCAGATGCTGGCACATAGTACATTATGCTTGCATACCCAGGACCCTTGCAGCAACTGCCTTGATGATGCCCACGGAGGCATCGCCGCTGTGCCTGCACCCTCAAGCCAATCTGTTGAAGCAGCAGTTGGCTATTATTCACTTTCTGAAGGGCCTGCCGATGCAGATGTTCACGGGAAGAGGAGCCGTGGAGAAGACGAAGACGGAAGGCCTGCGGCTGCAGCTGCAGCGGCTGCTGTAGCAGCGGCAGCCGCTACTGCTGCTGCAACTCGACCTGGAGAGTGGAAGGGTCACTGTGCCAGCCGCATTAGCACCAACGTAGACAGCGATACCGCAGATAATATGTTTTGTGCAAAGGGTGCCCCAGGAGGGACTACAAACGCATCCTTCCTGGTGGGCCCCCCCTCAAACCCTCGCGAGTGGGATGCACGCGCTACCCACGGCGACCTGTATCGCAAGGCATGGAATGGGATGCACACAGCCGCGACAGCATCATCAGCAGCAGAAGTCCATGCTGAAGCAAGCAGCAAAGGTGCACGTTACTGCCCCCTCAACCTGCACAGGGGAATGAGGGGACTTCCACGTGCTGCGGAGCTCCGACAAGCCTCGACGGCGTCGTCTGTGGGCATCTGCAGTAGCAGCACCAATAGCACCAGCAGTTGCGCAGCAGCAGCAGCAGCAGGGAGGCACTGTGCTGCATACCGCAGCCACTCAGCATCCGCCCCTGTGCACGACCACTACGCCGCCTCAGCCAGACGGCCACCGCCTGCGAGGTTGAGAGCCTCTGCCCGGGGCGTGAATTCCTCTTGTGGAGAATACGAGAGATGCAGCAGCAGCAGGACAAACAGCAGCACAGTAAACAACAGCACTGCTGAAGTTGAGGTAAAGGAAAGAACAAATACGCAGGGTGGCGGACCACCTACAGCAGAGGAGGCACCACCTGCTACGTGGCAGCAACTGTGCGAGTGCCTGCCCCCCTACAAAGACTGTAATCACGGCTTCAGAGAGCAGCACGAACACCCAACAACCAGCACCGCTGTCAGCAGCAGCAGCAGTCAGTTGCCCAACAGTTCTCCCCCACTGGGGGGTGCCCCTCACCCATCGTGCAGCTGTTCCCCCGTCTCCGCTCCTGGCAGGCCTGATGGCCCCTCCAGTGATGCGTCTGTACAGCTTAGTGTGAGCGAGGAGTCGCGCTGTGTGACACCCCAACCTACACCCCAGTCCTGGGAAGCCAACGAGGGCCACAGTGTGCAACCCCAGGCCCCTGCATCCACCGGGGACCCAGGATGCACCCGGGGACAGCTTCATAGGGGCGCGCAGCTACCAGGGGGTGCTGAACACCCGAACGCTGCAAGCTGTGCGGTGGGTAACTTTAGCTACTTCGGGCTGCTGCCATCGCTGCCAGTGTTGAACATCGCAGCTCGTATCATACAACGACATTGGCGAAGGATGAGGGCCCGCCGTCGCCTAAGACAAAACTGTAGCAGAGGAAGGGAGGGCCGTCAGCATGCTGCAGCTACACCAGAGAAAGATGACCCTCTGCAGCAGCAGCTTTCGGGCTGCCCACCTCTTGCAACGTGGAAGACGCGCCTTCCGCGCTTAGAAAACAGGACAGCAACAGCAGCAAGGAGACTCGAGCAACAAGGAGGCCCTCCAGTACCTCCGCCTGGGGCTTCCGATACTGGCGCCTTCAACGACCCTCCCTTGAGGCCTCCACATACGCGAGTCAGTGCCTTTAAGCAGCACCCTTCTGCAGCACCTGCATCAGAATCAGCATCAGCATCAGCAACAGCAAAAGCAACAGCAACAGCAACACCAACACCAACAGCGGGGGAGAGGATCGAAGGGGGGGAGCAGCGGAGATTCATCTCCGGAGGGCACCAAGGGCCCCCGAGAGGGGAGGCGCCAAGGGGTGGGCTTCTAAGGAGTGGGGCCCCAAAAGAGGGGTCCCCGAAAGGGCAGTTAAATTTATCTGGGTGGGAGGACGCCGTGAAGCACAGGCCGAGCAGCGGCCATTCAACTGGAGAGGTTGCGGCTTCTTCAGCGCGCGGGCAGCACGAAGTTGCGGGGTCCGAAGAAGACGACCTGTACTCTGACGAAGGGGGGGAAGAGGCTAACGACGAAACGGGGGCTCCCGCGGACCTGGGTGCCCCCGGTAGCCCTGGAGAGAGGAGTGCCGGCAGTGACGCAGAGTTTGCTGCGTTGTTACAGGAGGCGGAGGTCCAGGATCGTCTTCAGTGCGGCATGCAGGCGATGTGCCTGTCATGGGCTGAGGGCTGCAGCTCCTTTGCAGGGTGCCCTGAGATGGGGTTACGGGAGTGCCTAAAGAATAGGGGCACTTACAGGAATGATGAGGAAGCTGCAACAGCAGCAGCATCTGCTGCAGCGGCCGCTGTGGCAGCAGCAGGAACAACAACAGGTACAGCGAGCAGCAGCGCCACTGTGCCCCGTTGGGTCGAAGCGGCTCTGTTGGGTCGCCACGAAGTTATCTCCTTACAAGACCCTGAAACGTTTGCAAAAGAGGGAGAAGTAGCCCTTTCTGCTGCAGCACAAGGGGTTGTTCCTGCTGCAGCAACCCAACCTGTCTACGTCGAACTAACACGCAACACTCACCCTTCACACTCTCCTCCCTGTCTCACCCAACGTGCAGCTCCGCTGCAGCACTGCTCGCTGCAACTGCATGCAGCCGCAGCAGCAACAGCAGCAACAGCAGCAGCAGCTGCTGCACAGACGCCGACGCCTCCTCTCCCCCCTGCCTCCTTCATTGGCAACACCTTGACGCCTGCTTCCTGCACAGCAGCAGCAGCAGCAGCGGCGGCAGCAGCATCGTCACAGCAGCAGCAGCAACCGACGGCCTCTCAGGCGAGGGGCCCCCACGCGAGTGATGTAAACTCCTGCTTAAGAAGCAAAGAGGGGTCCCATACTGCCCCTCTATCGGGGCGCTTACGATGCAGAGGGAACCACCTGGGTAGGCAGCCTCCTAACACTTACGTTGCGATGGTCAGAACCCCTAAGGGAGCCTTGAATGGCTCTCTAGAAGTCCCTGAGAGGCTCGACGGAGTTGTATATGCAGTAGTACTAGCTTGGCTGTTTCTAGGGCGGCTTTATGCATGCATGAATGCATGCATGCATACATGCATGCACTACTGTTGCGTAGTAATGCTGGTGTAGGACTTTAATATTCTTTGCCTGCTGCCTCTTCTCTGCTTTGCCTGCATCAGGCCGGCCTCCTATCCCACCAAGAGACCTGATTGCTGCAGGAGAGCAAGTGACCTTGCAGCAGCGGCTCGCGGAGGATGCACAGCAGTTTAGGAGACAATTCCTGCTGCAGCTGCAGCTGCAGCAGCAGCAGCAGCAGAACGATTGCCAACATATTGAACAAGCCTGAGTGAGGCGGAGTACCCGCTAGCAGCAATGCTGCCTCCTTGCTCTCTATAAAGGGACGTTGAAGAGACCACTGGAAAACCACTGGTCACAGCGTGTCGCATAGATGAAGACCCCCCATATAGGTCTATAGCCATCATAACATCTTTGGGTGTCTCCAGAGACACCAAACTGTAGAAGACTCTCTCCAACCCCTCAGCTGTATGTTTGCTGCAAAGACCAACGCGTACTGAAGCATTATCCCGTCTGTCTCCTCCAAAGACAGAATGCTGCTGCTCTGATTGTTCCGTTGTGCTGTAACCGCTGCAACACACACTGTTGCTGTTGCTGCTGCTGCTCCTCGTGCTGTTACTGCTGCTGTCGCCGCTGCAACTACCGGTCTCTGAGTAGTTGAGTCTATCAAAAATACAAACTTACGCGTCCCTCGCCGCGGCTGCTGTCAATGCAAGTATATGTATATACAAACTAAAGTAAAATAATACAAAGTAAAGTAAAATGAAAGATAAACAGCTGCTAACGTAGGTCAGGTGTACCTACAGCTGGCCGGCGTGCCCCTATCCTTTGCTTAAGCTGCTAGCGGAGACGAAGGCGGTCTCACCGCCTACTGTGTGTGTTGAGCATTGAATACAAGAACAAGCAGTAGTATAATGAGGGAATTCTAACATATTATTGTTAGACTAATATTATTATTATAACACTACTACTACTACCACTACTATTACAAACATTGCTGCTAGAGTTAAAGCCTGAAGGGCATAAGAGACACCTCAGCCTCCCCTCAGACACGGGTTTAAAGTAGAAGACAAACAGCTGTATAGCTGGTCTCCGTATTCATGTATGTAGCATGCGTGTGTAACATGAGAGGTAACCGATGACAGGCTTTGAGAGAGAAACCAACACACAGAAGAAGTGTAGTAACCCACCCAAGCATTGCATGCAGGTGGACCTGGCTGCACGGGTTCAATACCCGGTGTGATAAACGAATACGTATAGCAGTAGCAGAGTAGCAGCAAAGCAGCAGCAGCGTACCAACAAGGCAACAGCAACAGCAGAGCAGCAGCAGAGCAGCAGCAGAACAACACCAGAACAACACCGTAGATGCAGCGGAGGCGTGCTGCTGTGTTTCTACACAGCACACTGGCCTTCCCTCCTTGGTAGGCGAAGCAGAATACAAAACCCTGTATAACTACATAGAGCTGCTGAGAACAACATAGGCAGCAAATAGATTACATTGGCCTCACTTAAACCCTCAGCTTTGCGTGGGGCTGTGGCAGTTAAAGGAGGCGAACGAATCCAGGTGTATGTGTGGGGAGGGGGATCGGCTGAGTGACTGTCCCACATACATCATAATGTATAATATTAGTACAAAAAGCATACACCTAACAGAGAAAAAACAAAGGAACCATAGCAACAGCTATAGTAGCAGTGCAAGAGCAGCGCAGCAGCAGCACAGCACCAGGACAGCAGCAGCGCCACTGCAGCAGCAGCAGCAGCAGCAGCAGGCTGCTGCTACACTGCTGCTGCTGCTGCCTCACAGCCCTCGCACGCTGACCCACCTGTATTTATGTTTTACACACGTTTTGTTTTGTCTTTTTTTTGCTTTGGTTGTTGTTAAAAGGTAAGTATAAGTGTTGTTTGTTAATTTTATAAAATAAAATAAACATATATTATAAGTGAAAGGGGGTTGTTGAAAGCAGTCGATACTGCACAAACCGGCCTTCTCAGTAGCCGTGGGGGACCAGTGGAGTGACACCTCAACAGCAGCAGCAGTATTTGTGTAATTATTCTAAACACATTTATATGAAATTATTTTTTTTACTTTCTCTATTTATTTATTTTATTGTATATGCATGCTTGATGGTATACCCAGCAAGAAGCGATGTCCCCGGCTCCCCTCCTTGGCTTATACTTGTGTCGATAGCAAATTAGGTTGCTGTGTGCAGTTTATTTTCTTTATAACTTGTTTTTTTATATATGTATTGTATTGTATTATATCAAGGTGTGTCAAATAGACACAAAGGGATCCTTCTTATTGTGAACAGGTGAAGCAGCAGCTGCTGCAGCAGCAGCATGAAGGGCAGGGGGGGCAGCGGCTATCCTCCAGGTAGCGGACAGGGCCCCTCCTCTCCCCCTCTTCTACTCAGGCCCCGAAAGGGGGCCCCACCAGACACCTGCATGCAGGGTCCGGGTGCCCCGGTGGGGTGCGGGCCCCCGCCGGGCGATGCAGGTTCGCGTAGTTGCATGCGTCAGGGCCCCCCCCCGTATAGCTGTGCTGTGCCTGTTGAGGTTGGGGTTGACGGCCCCCCCTCTGTCGCTCGTCGTTCTATCTTGAGAGGGGGGGAGGGGAGGCTTCACCGAGGTGCGTCTGGCACTCTAGGGGAGTTATCCCAGTTACACCCGCGTCGGTGTTCTTCTGGTTGCGGGTTGCTGCAGCGGTCTGCTGCTACAGGAGAAGGTCGTTGTGGTGCACCCGCTACTGCTACTGCAGCAGCAGCAGCAGCAGCGGCAGCAGCAGCAGCAGCAGCAGCAGCCGCTGCAGCAACATCATCAGCAACAGGAACAACAACAGTAAAAGCAACAGCAACAGCAGCAAAACCAATAGAAGGAGATATTGTCTGTGGTAGATGGGTAGGAGATAGGAGGAATGGGGTGGAGACAGATGAAGATAGTTGGGATACGGAGGAGTCAAGCGACTCAGGGAGAGAGGCATCTGCCTCCCTCCAGCTGTCTATGCTGCATGAGGCAGCTCGGTGGTTCCCCCATACAAATATATATGCAAAGATGAAAGATAATGCACAGTCACAGTTTGATAAAAAACATGAATGCAGAGATGCAGGTAACCTATAATATATATATATATATATATATATTTATATATATTATATAATATATT
>CAJFCY010000193.1:0-23631 GCA_904066265.1 Eimeria zaria | reverse complement strand
GGGGTGGCCAGGGAAGGGGTGGAATAGTGGCGGCTGGGCAGTGAGTTTAGACGAGGTTTGCACGGGTAATGCGCTTGGCGTAGCTCCTAATCGGTCTCATAACCGTGGCATTCTCCCCTATGCCCGATGCTTATTAAATAAGTGGAGTCTTGAAACAGTGTAGTGGGTAACATGCTACTTAGGTACGCCAATTTGACGCGCTCATTGCTTACCACTTTGCTTTAGGCATTGATGATCGTGGTATTCCCCTTTGCATTCATATGCTAATTACTTCAGGGTTTCTTTTCTCCCACACAAAATCCGTTTCAGGATTCTTAACCATAAACGAAAATATGAAGCGCTGAGACCGCCTTATACTTGGAGAATCGAAAAGTCAGACCCGTAGGAGTTGAACGGGTTGCCATGCACATGGAAACTTCCCCTGGTGTATAGCGTATACTCGAGAGTAACAGCCGGCATTTTTTAGTTGCATACTATTGGTATGTGCTATCTTCTCAATTTTCTGCCAGACCTTGCTTTCTGCGGCGCCATGCCAGGTCATGACGGAGTTCCTGGCCGTTGGAGGGCGGACGTAGTAAGCAAATACCCTAACTAGTAATGCAATGGACAAAAAGGACCTAAGATAAGCTTTTTAAAAAACAGCTGACCCTCCCTACAGCACAGCGGCCAGGACCGGAGGGAAGGCGCCGGCTAGCGTGAATTGCAACGCAAGTGGCAGCAACTAGCGATGCGAGGTGTTCTCACAAGCAATTAAAGCACAGCAGTTTTTCCTACATGCATTTATATTATGCACTAGAATTGTAGGCAATTGTTTAGCAGTTACTAGGCGCTTACTAGGCAGTCTGCGCACAAGTAGAAGAACAAGCACCAACGTAGCCAACATTATACGGGTGGCTAACCGGGAAGCTCTATGCATGGATTTCTTGCACTTCTAGTAGAGTTGTAAACACTTAAAGGAGTGGGTACTCTCTTTAAAGCTTGAGAAACGGCTTCTTTCGCGCAACAACACCCCCAAATATCGAAGCACTTTTCCGCCCTTGTCGCTTGTGCGTGCGTTTTCAATACCATGTTCAGTGGGTATTCCTGATTAATTTCCCCGTTGTGCTCCAGATACATCTGTATTTACAGAGGCATTTCGTCTTTCCAAGTCAAGACGCCTGCAATTTAGCCCTGTCAAGCCTTGATCCCCCTTCCTCTGCAATGTGAAATGTCATTTATTCTCCTACCCGGCAACAACTGGGATGCTTGCCCCTCGATCTTCTTCAGTACCAGTGCGATATTATTGTCATGCATGCAGCATATATCATCAGGCGTTGACCCCGTCTCAGCAAAGCCTCTTTAACCTCTCCACAATCTAGGGCTCCGAACCACTCCCTGTGTTGCTCTCTTGTGGCACATAAAATATTTCCCTTGCTGGGGCAGTAATGCTACAGCCGTTGCTATGGAGCAAAGCAAGCTCTGTTGCGCTGTTGCTGTTCCCTGTTCCTAGTGTCTAAGGCTCCGTGCGGCCACGGGTCACTGAGGCAGCCTGCATGCTGCTAAAAATGTATTGATTGGTTGGGGTTATGCTCAAATGTCTGCAGTTGTAACCCACGCTGTGACGTGGCAAGGTGCAGATAAATGACCCCTTGCGCAACTGCCACAAATTCGCCAGCAGGCTGCAGCGCGGGGCCAATGCTAGTCCACGAAATACAGAAACACGTAGACGAGGACTTGCTGAGCTCGTAGAGACTCACAGAGTCGAGCAGACGAGCTTCCGATGTGTTTCCCAACACTCTGTCACACAGAGACTTACCCGCACGATCCTATAAGAAAACAGTACATTTTTTTCCACTCCCAAAGATAAACAGCAACGGAGCATCCGAGAGTCATAAAGCCACTCGGCGTGGCGCAGGCACATGTGAAACAGAAAATGCATGCTAAAGATAGGAATCATGCAACGAAGGAGCCCGCAGGACGACGCTGGAAGCAGAAAGAACATGAATAAACAGAAAATAACCCCAACCACAAAAAATATGGGTACGCCAAAACCCAGTGCAAATGTGCATCTTGCCGAGAGCTGGCAGCCTTTATAAAAAGCCAATATGAAGGATATGAAAGAGTAGACAAAGTAAACAAGAGAAGGAAGAACTAAGAGGTGCCCCAAAACACGTTCTCCTCACTGGGATGACAACGAGTTTCAAACAAATGATAATCGGCACAAGAAGCCAAAACCACGACCATTTGCACACTCATGTCTCAAGCCAATGCGTGCGTGTGACATGTTGAGGAAGGCGAACACATTGCAACGATTCGCGTTCCCTTCTAGCTGAATCGCTGTTCCTTGAGGCCCCAAAAATTTACTTCTTTTGTGCACGTTGCGCTGCAACACATTGTAGACCATGAACACCTCTTTGTTCGCAGCAAGATTTGTTAATATTACTCCAGCACATCCCTTGATGGTAAAGAAAATACGAGCCCTTTCTTGCAAGAGCAGCGCCTTTGCTCCCGTGTCACTTTTGCCGGCCTCTTTACATTCCATTCGATCCCTCCGCGCAAAAAAACGTACCTTCCAATCGGACTTGCGAAACATCCCTGTTTACTTTTGTTGGATCCAGACACACGGAGGGCTGTAGTTATATACGCTGCGCTTGTGCGGCCCAATTTATCCGCTAAGGCAGAGAACTCTCCGCGTGGTGGTAGCCACAATGGTCTCGCTCTTTTCGAATAGCACACAAATTTTCCACACGCTGGCTGTTCGCCAATGTGGATAAATACATGAGGAAGGGCAGCACCTGAGTTGCGAAGAGCTGCCGTCTTACGTTTTCAAAGGCCCTGCATAAAGAAACAACATGCATCTCCATAGACACGAAGAAATACATGAAATTCAAGAAGGCTGCGGTCATATGCATGGGTCCTCGATGGACTTGGAAAAGAGTGAATCTTACCTGACTAACATGATGGAGAACAGAGCGTAGAGCGTACGACTGAGCATAAAGAACGCAGCGATCTTGAATTCCCAGCCGACGACAGAGAGGACTATTATTGTAAGTAAAGCCGAACCGACGGATATTACAAGAATAGTAGCCTCTGGAATGCGTCGTAGGTGTACAGTGACGGCGATGCTGAAGAGTGGAAGGATTAGATGGCCTGTATGCATGCGTGCAGGAGGCATCACACCTGCTGAAACCGAAGCTTCGCAACACCACTTCATGGGTCTTCCACCCAAAATAACTTCATGAAGAAGAAAGTACAGTTCTCTTTCCCTGCACACGGAACTTACCCCCAACTACAAACGTGAGCTCCACCCCTTTGGGAATTTTCGTCGCCGCTGTGAAAAGGGGCTCTGTGGCCATGATGTAGCATCTCCCTAGCAGTTCGCAGAAAGCGAACACCGTGCTGCAGCAGAGGCGCATGAACATAGCAGCACAAGAAGCATGAATACAAAACATCGGGGAATTAATGCAGAAGAAACGTGTAATGCGTACTATGTCACAGCCTGCCCAAGGGCTAGGAGCTGGAACTTCCACGCGTTCTTTCCCCCGCGACTCTCCATAAATTTCATGGGCAAAATGAGTGCCGAGAGAATCGAGTATTGCAACAAGGGCTTCCACAAGGCGGCCAGAGTCCTCTTCCATGAAGGCAACTGCAAGCGAACACCGAGAAACTCCAATTCGGCGGCGTTAGTGTCACTGTACCGTTCAATCTGAGGAGTAAAGCGCAGAAAACACAAATACACTCCGTCAGCCTTAAAGCAGTTCACACAAGAAGTTATTACTGTCGAAAGCTATGACAGTCTCAGTGCAAACCTCGGCAACACCAACTGCTACAACGAGTGGTTTGCAACTCCACGGAAAAATCTTGCATAACTTTCACAGTAGTAATACAATCAACAACCAACACTAAAACTGCGGGCCACTTCCTACTTACTGCCAGGCTAAGACACTCAACGACGTATCGCCTAGTCATGTCAAACAAGCACTGCAGTGCGCAGATGAGTAGGTTGATGTAATATATTTCCTTGTAAAAGCCAATAATATACTCTGACCGCCAAAGTAAGTACCATCGTTCGATTGCACTGTCTTCAAAAACCCCCCATTTTAACTTTGGCAAAACAGCCTGCAGAAGCAACGACAATGACAACAACGGGAACACCAACTACACCAGCAAGTACTGACAAGTACATGATTGCAAAGTGTGCCTGCAGTTTCGTCTCTTCCTCACAAGTCCACGCACAAACACGAAACCCTACTGCTTTACTCTGCTACATCTTCGCCTGTTCATACCTCCTCTCCACTTCCGCTACTGGCATGCGGCTCTCTGCCGTTCCCACTGTGGTGCCCTTCACCCTTGCTGCGCAGGCAGCCACACCACCGAGCTCCCTCCTGCAAACGAGGACTGCAACGGAGTACGAAGCAACACAGCAGAGTTACTGTAGCAGCTTAATCGCACTGGTCGCCCCTTCTTAAGACACACAAAACTTACCAGTTCGAACAATTTGCAGATTTGGCTGGCCCAAACTTCCAACCGAGGTGCCGATGCCTGAAAGAGCGTCTCCCGCCTCCCCCTTGAGGACGTTGTTGGCACTCAACTTCCTGCGCAAAGCAAAGGCTCAACTTCTCATAAGGTAGAACGTAAGCACAATGTCTCAATAGAGGCCTACCAGGGACGGCTGATCTGAGAACAACTGACTCCACTCACCCCTTGGCGATATGAGTGGGGCGAATCTGCAGAAGGACTGTCAAGAGGAGCTTTTTCCGACAGCATCCGATCCTCTTTTGGAAGACGATGCAGAAAACAAAGACGTTGCACTGCTGCCTCAGAAACGCTTGAATCAGCGGTGGCAAGCTCGACGAGCTGCGGCCCAACGTGTCGTTGTGAACTTGCATTTTGCTGTGTGCTCCGTGGCGGCTTGTTTCTGTTGTAGCTTGAGAAAGAGGGAGATATGGCGCTTTCTTCGGATTTGCAGCGGTCACTGGGGCTGCGTTCAACAGATACTGCACTGCGAAAAAGACATGAGTACCTTTCAACGGCTTTTACAGAGTCAATGCCCATCAGGGCTGTATAAGCAGATGCGGGAGAACGCGTCCATACAGCAGCACCGTCTAGAGCTTCGCGTTTTTCAGATGATGTACTTACAGCAGGCAGCACTTGCCTGCCTTGCATAGCATTACCAAGACAACAAGAAAAACTTTCATATGTGCCGGGCAAAACCATGTCCAGGTACCACTTGGAATCCACGTAGCCGTAATGGCAATTTGACACCACAAAAAGCTGAGGTTCCTTCTCCTTATTCCAAACTCCCGAATCTTCTGAATCAAGATGGCCGCAGCAATCAACACACCGAACCCGACACCCGAATATCTGGCAGCATGTTGCTTGAAATCATGGTGCCGGGCCTACAGCTCTGTGCTTGGTTTTGCTTATGTAGGGCATATAAGCCTTTACCGATTTCAACGATATATCGCAGCATGTCATCTTTGCACAAGATAAGGCGGCGATGAACAGCCTGGAAGTAAAGGGGAGAACAGTTGTCTAGTTTTGTCCAGTAGCGCCGCGTCACTGGTCCACTGGGAGTCAATGTTTTCCTCCGCGAAAAGCACCGCATTGTGGGGGAGGCCGCCTGGTTGTTTCTAGTAAGCCGCAAGTGTCTTTGCCTGATAGAGAAGGAATGCGGATGCCGCAGGAGTTCCCCTGTTATGGCTGTATTTTGCTGCTCGTAGATGCACGGGAGAAAGGAATGCATTGTTTCGTTTATTGCAGCCTTTGGGGGGTCAACAGGCTTGACCCATTTGTCTCGATAGAAGGCACTTGAACTGATGCAGGAATAAACAGGCCGGGCAGGCCGTTTCGTCTCCCGTAGCTGCCTGTAGAATACCTGCACTATGCGATATCCCAAATTTCCAACGATAACCGTTATAACAAATGCGTAAAATTTCATCAACGCGACGAAAGGAGGCAGTACCTTCCAACTAAAGTCCGAAATAGTCATTATTATTAATGAGAGGCCTTCGCACCAGTATATCAAACACACAAGCAACCACTGCATGTACAGCATAAGATGTGCAATAAGCACGGTGTTGTCCTTGTTAGTTTTGCGGGCGCGTGGTATTACTGCCAGTGTTTTGCATCCTGTACCTTGTGCAACAGTTGTGCGTGCATGCAATACGCAACCGCACCCGACAATGGATGCATTGTATCCTACTGTGAACTGCATACCGCAAAAGACATTTGTCTTCCAGGATATGTGGTCGGTGAAAAAGTTGAATCCCATGAAACACATCTGATGCATCACAAATTCGCCAAAGCGAAATGGTAAGCAGGAACGCGGCACTAGAACGGAAAACAAGGAAAGGTAGAGAAGCTTCCATTCCGTCTTCTCGCTGTTGAACAGGCGTGACAAGGACCACATTATGACGCACGCCCCAAAAGCAACACTCCAATTCACGACAATTGCTGCGAAACAGAAAAATCACAGGGGACCCTTCCTAGTCAAAGGAGCAACGACACGCACGGATGCCGCATACCAATATTGCAGGAAATGTTCAGTTATATTTCGTCATATGCCTCTGAGTGCAACCTCTCACCGAGGTCAATCCAAAGAGGATCGCCTGCTGGGCGGAACTGATTGGAGGCGAAAGACAGGCTCGAAGTCAGGACCATCAGAAGTGCGAAAGAGATGAGCCACATGTGCAAATCTTCAGGTTTCATGAATGGCCCGCAGCCATCACAATTCCCCCCTCTCGCCATCTTCAGTCCTATGCCTTCTATAGGACTTTGTGCTGAAGGTATTGTCTAAACTTTCTATCGCCCTTTTATCGAGGCATTCTCGGCTGCCCCCGCCAACCCAGCAGGAACCATCTGTCGCCAACTTGTGCCCCGGCGGGCAAATGCAGATCAATAATGAAGAGCAGCGTGGTATATGGGCTGTTCGAAAACCCGCAGCCCCTCAATGGACTCATGGGGCTTTTCTCGGTATTTCCTGCAACAGTCCGTCGGACAGGAGACGGATTGTCCTTCTGTCGTGGTGAGGTCACGGCCCTTTGCAACGCTTGCAGATCCTGGTAGCATGCGGAAATAGAAAACTTTCTGTGCGGATGCGGTGGTGAAATTTAGACGTTCTTTGGACGCCCTTGGAGGCCACTGAATCCCTGGGATGCAGAACTCCTCTCAAGATGATCTCCCCATGCTAGCAGAGGTATTCCCGGTTTTCACGAACATTGTCTTCACGGTTAAAACAGGTGTAGTGTTGCGCATCTTAAAAATGACCACTGGTCGCCTTCAGATCAAAGAACGAGGCGTTCTCGTTTGTACCGAGCAAGCCCTGCATCGAAGGCTGCGCCGTCGATGCAGGCAAGGCTTAGCAGGGGCGGACACCTGCAGGATAACTTGAATACAAACCAATATATTTGCAGAATAAACAAAAGGGAGGACGAAAAATTTACTCAAAAGTCCCGCAATCAGGAAGGTAGATATGGGCTGACCGGCGCGTCGTGAGGCTGTGTGACAGCTGCAGCGTGAGCTTCGGTGGGGTGGGGGGCTCTCGCCTTCTGCATTCCCCAATGCTGCCACTTACACGAGAAGTGTGCCTTTGCACCTCACTTCTTGATGCCGAGTATTCCCAAAAGAAGAACCGATGCGGTCCTTGAATGGAGGCTCATGAACTACAAGCCTTCAGAGCAATCCCCGCCGTCAATGTGGGACATGAGCATCGACGGCGGCAGCAACCACCCTGATGAGCCCCACACATCATGGAAATACTGCTCTGCTCATTTACAATAATATATCATTTTACATACATTTTGTATGTAGTCAAATAATAGCCCAGATCATTGGTTTTCCCTGCTACCGCCCCAGCATACACTGTTCCCTGCAAGCCGGCGTCAAGGCGCACGGAGCTGGACGGGCTGCGGGTAGAAGTGCAACGAGCTAAGCGTGAAGAAGGTCAACCCCAATACAGCTAACAGTTGCTTCTCTACAGAACAGACTGCCATGTAGCGTTACAGATTGTGTTTTCATACATAAAACGCTTGGCGGACATCGGTCGAACGGCCGTCCGTGCATCGCAATTATCCTAATGTACGCAGTCACAAATTTAGTTGCAAGCAAACATTTTAGTCCTGAATGCCCAACCTGCTGTGAGCATTTATACGCACCATTACATTTTACTGCAAGCAAACACCTTATTCCTCAAGGCTCTCTTCCCTCGGGACACGTATGTTCACATTGTATTATGGCTCTACTGCTGCGTTAGACGGTTCTCCCTGGTTGAACCACGGGCTAAACGCACTTTGATGAGAAAACGTTTACAGCGGATCGCTAATGCTACATGCCTGCTGTTGTGACTGCAAGCACAAGACACTGAACCTTGAGTGCAGTTGGGAGCGGGGTGGGCGGGTATACTTTCGTCGAAAACATTTAAAGAAGTAAGCATCGAAAGTAAAGAAGCACGCGCTTCCTTGGTTGTTCACAACCAAAGGCCGCCGTAAAGGCCTTCAGATATCTTTGCTACCACTGCAAACCTTTGCTGATTAACTGCTAGTAACTATATTAAGTGCTAAATTAGGCGACACAATAATTTCCCTCGACCGCCAATACAGGGCGGGGAGCGGTGTTGTCTGCTGTGGGGCCTCAGGACAACGGGCACAGCGCTTGTATTTCGTCTTTCACTGGGGCGCCTTGCGTTTCGACGAACTGTAAGAAGCGGACCTCTAACGGCAGACAGGAATCAAAAGGAGATTCATTTGCATCGGACGCCGTCCAAAACTGTATGTAAAAGGTGCACGGTTACTCAAATGTCGGCTTCTGCACGCGGCGCTTTTTCGGCGGCCGGTGATCCAGCCCCACGGCATCTTTCACGTTGTGAATACCTGAACGCAGCCGCGGTAAACATCAGAAAAACTTCAGCCAGGTTCAATGCTGCCAAAACATCCTCCGCAAAATGCTGACGAATTTCACCCCGCTCAAAAAGGACAGCTGTCAGATTATTTAAGGAACTAGCAAACAAACAGTATGACGATTCACGGCTTGCCTGCTTGGTTCAAAACGCTTAAAAGCTCATTCTTGATTCTGCGAGCCACCACAGGACCCCTATAAATCTGTGCAGACGCAACAACAGCCAAGCTGTGGTCTCCTTCTAGGGCCAGGTCAAAGCCACCGTAGGGACCACCTTCACGTTGAACCACTGTATCCACACTACAAGAGGGGATGAGCGGCCAATCGTGCACAAGAAGTGCAGTGGCGTTTGCGTCGTACCATAGATGAGTACACCTCAACGGCGCTCGCTCCCGCTCTGATCCTCTCGTACGCATCCAACCCCGTCTCGATGCCCCCGCTCTGTTTCGCAAAGCAGCCGTAACTGAACGAATGGCATGTGCCAACAGAATGCACAGTGTAATGCAAGCAGAGGAGCCTAACATATTGTGAGTAACGCTACTTTTGTACTGGCCCTCCTAGGTGGAGTCGCACAAGCGGAACGGAGAGGAAACACGAGAAAGCCACCGAATTCCCTTTTTAAATTATACACGCCGCTCACAGCGATAATTGCGACTTGGCCGTTGGTCATCTTGTACATATCCGAAACGCATTGAGTCGCCATAGCCTTCAGAGGCCTGCCGCTGAGGCCCCCCGTTTCCTGTCTACTTTTGCTCTGAAGGGACTCTGGGCGCTGGATCTGCAGCAAAACAAACAGCTCAACTGCGTTGATTACAGCAGAAGGAAGCCAGTGTCAAAAGCCTAAACCAGGAGCAAAATGTGTGCCAAGAAAAACTTCTTGGTCAGTCGTTGTGGATAAAAGCACGACCATATGGTAAGCATATCGTCACTAGCACACCCACTGCTAGCCAAAAGCCATCAACGTAGTTTACTGGCTAGTGGTCTAGAGCTCAAGTGGTTTAGAGCTCAAGCACTAGTCCTTACGGTGGTGTTTGTTACAACAAGCCCATCTAGATCCGTTTCAAGAGCCTGCAAAGATATTACAAGCCAAAGCAGTGGTGTTTCAGCATCCAGAAATACGGAAGGCTCTAAATATTTGCCCGTATCGAAAGCAAACGTTGGATAGAGATAGGGCTGAGCGTACGACATCCGCAATATCCCGCTTCTCCTGTTCCGTCAGATCTGGCTGCAAACGCACATGCAAAGGGAAGACAGGTAGGAACTCCAGCAGAAATCCAGCCTGTAATGACTGGATGCTGAAATGGGGTGCCCCTGACGCTAGTGAAAGAAGGCTGCACACTAATAGCACCAAAAGCAACGATAAAAAAGAGAAACCTCTTAGCCTAGGTGAAGATGTTGCTGCAGGTTCGTAGTGTTCGATGTCTAACCGCGATTTTAACAAACAGGAGAGGGCGCCTTCCTGTTTGTGTGGGGAAGAACTCATGAGCCTTATGAGTGATATCTTGGGGAGTTTGCATTGTTTCTGGTTCGGCTCCTTCAGTTTGGGAAGTTTCAGCGCGTTGCGCCTTCTCCTGCTGCTCCAGTTTGTCCAGTTCACTTTGCGCGGTGGCAATGATGCTGCGGAGGTGGTCCCGTTGCTGCAGGGCCCGGAGCCCCTGTGTGTTAGGGGAGCTCAGGTTAATGACTATGTAATCGGCAAAACGACCGATGCGCTTGATGCCCTCGCGGATGTCTTCTTCCGCATTTTTCGTGTCCTTGTTTTTGCCTGAGGAAGCGGCATCCAGATGCCTGTCTCCAGATGCCTCTGTTTATGTAGCTGCTGTCAAGTTGTTGGACAGCAGGGTCTCACCTCACCCCAGCACCAGTGCGTCCAAGCCAAACCTACCTATGTTGACACCTATGACACACCGCCGCGCAAGACGGTCGTGCCACCGATCTTCCGAAGCCTTCTTCAGGCGGGGTTCCACGACGTCTAGTCCGGCGCTGCGAAGACAGTGGGAATGAATGTAGTACGCAAACATTTTAGCTGAGAGTTCATCCGTAACACAGTCTCCACCAGACAGTTTCTCCAACAAGCATCAGACAGTCCATCCTAACGCAGAGTCCGCCAACGCGATCGGCTACGTGGTGAACGGGTAGAGTGCAGTTTGTACAACTCTCACCTGTTAAAGCCACAACGATTTATTATTGCCCGATCCTTCGCTAAACGAAATATACGAGGCCGTGGGTTGCCGGGCTGAGGCTTAGGGGTGACTGTCCCAACTTCTACAAAACCAAATCCCATTCTGTGGACAACATATATGTTCGGACGCATGCGTGGATGCCCATATGTACGTGCTACAACTTAGCACAAAGCTCCCAGGCTAGCTGCGGGTCTCCCAGAAAGGGCGTCAACAGGCGCACTTGCAAAAGCCTAACGGGGCCTGGGCATCCTTATCGAACCCAGCCGCCAAACCGACCGGCGTGTTGAAGGTCAAACCCTTTATACTGATACTGAGCTCAGGATCATCCCTGCAGCACACCGCTCCATCGTGTAACTCCCAGTGTATGGCCTGGCTGTGGTGAGTGGTGTTTTCCACTGCAACTATCTGTTGCGTCAGCTCTCTTCTGCTTGCTTCAAGCTTCTGGCCAATGTAGTCGATGTGATATGGCTGGCCTTGCCCTCAAAACCAGAAACAGGGTCATGGAGCGGTGCCACGCATCAGCAGCAATCGCTACACACAGCTAGACAGCAGCAATACCGTGCAACAGAGTCAATAGGAAACGTGCGACAAGTGAACAAAGTGTTCCTGCAGTGCATTGCCTGCCAGAGAATGCCGTAAGCAATTGTGCATGCATCAGTGGGCATGTATACGAACGTGCGTGGACATGTGTGTGCTGGGACGCATGGAAAGCGTAGTCACCTTTCGAGATCATAGGGTAAGTATCCCTTAGCGGCCAGCCACATGACGAAGTGGTGAGCCATCTCTGGGTCTGGGAAGTTGTCAGGAAGCAGTTCGTAAACGAGCTCCAGCAGACCGTCCATGTGACGTATGAAGCCCGAGCCCACGTCAGCGGCTGCGTAGGCAAGATACATAAGCGCACCGCCGGTTAGCAGAAAGGCCAGCAGGACCTTCTGCAACACGCAACATGCAACCGACAACAAAATGAGATAGTTATGTTCAAAAGTCTTGCTTTCCCATCTCAACAGTCACGAACATACACACACCCGTTCACCATGAACACAGGTGTGGTTCCAAGCGTGCAAGCATGCCAGCGTGCGCATGTCCAACAATGGGTTTGCCTGTGCTGGATGGAATGGCGAGTACACTATTTCTGAAGAGGATAACAGATGGGGGAGCATGCGACTGCTGGGTGGTGACTTACCCCATACAAATTATTTCTTTTAATGATTTTCCTCCTTTCTTTTTCCAGATCATCCACATCAATTTCGAGTACGCGGAGACTAGGAGATCCAACAACTGCAGGATCTGGTCGATCAGCTGGCGATTTGTCGCCGATTTGAGACTTCAGTATCAGCCCTTCTGCTGAGGGGGAAGCTGACGGGCCCGACGTCGTGGCTATGCATCTTTGGACGGAGAATGAACATGCATTCTCAGTAGGAAAAAATGAGTGGAAAACGCTGGCTACGGACAATTTTGAAGGGGGCGGAAAGACAGCCCCCTTGCTCGCAAGAAACGCGGTTGTCTGCAAATTAGATACTGTATTCCAGTTCAGCTCTGACAAGCAGAGACACTTCGATGGGCGAAACAATTCACCTGATGCGAATCCCGCGTTCGACAGAGCCGGTGGCCAACGGACAGACCGTAGGGCTCTGATATGAATGAGAGTGGAGGTGTTTCTGAAGGCCAACGGACGCAACATGGCTGACGGTGGCCTTTTCGAGTCTATGGACAGATCCAACTTCCCATCTGGAATATCTGCACCACCTGTAGCTGTCCTGTAATCTGGTTTCGCACCTCCCACCGGAAGGCATTTCTTGTATTTCAGAACTCCCGTGTGCGGGTCGTGCTGCGTCTGTGCATGCAATCCATGGACACCATGGAAGGCAGCCGCTATACACGCGAAAAACTCTCTCGATCTCACAGCAGCAAACAAAATTGCAAAAAACACTCAACACTGAACGGAGAAGGGGGCACTGAGCTGTTTTACAGAGTTGGCTATCGAGACCTGCCGAGGTTCGGGGAGCCGCCGCTGGGCCCCTGATTGAAGTGTGTGGTTCTTAGCAAGGCCAGTTGTTTCAACCAAGTGTTTTTAATTTTATCTGATGGACGCATAATGAAGCTTTTTGGTATAGCTTCTTTGCTGGCGGTAAAAGCTTACGACTGACCTTTTCGAGCAGCTGGTGCATGCCTCTCCCTCCCGCTTGTCGAGTGAATGCGCAGCTTGTGTTTGCCGGTGGAATGGTTCCAGAGCGTCAGCCCAATTGCCCTTGTGCTACCAAGTCCACGCATAACGCTTCCAATCGGAACACGTGCGCAGGCGGTCGAGTGCTGCCGCCCAGTAGAGAGCAGATGGGCAGAGCATCATGGAAGGTGCTGCATGCAGCCGCAGCTCAATTTCCCCATGAACCCGTAAGTACTCCTACCATATGCTACATCTCAGTTCCACTGATTCGCTCAGGGACATGCCGTGGGCGTAACATGTGTGTACGTAAGGCCTCCCGCTTTGTGTTGCGTTGTGCAGAGCGCGGAAGAGCGGCAAGCGACGCTGAGCTGGTTGCTGTGTTTTTCCTGCCTTTACCCGTGTCATGTGTGCAGAGAGGCCTTTGTGCCAATCATTCTATGCGATCCGCCGAAGGCAACATCCAAGGAAGCTTTGGTTTTCTGGGCCTGCCGCGTTCACAATGCAGTCAACGACGAGCTGTCCCTCCCTCTGTTCAACTGTAGGGATCGCCGCCTCTTCATGCAGCGCCAAAACTGCAACTTCTTTGCATAACGAAACGATCAGTGCTTTTCCCTCTTGTAAGAACCGAAATAAAGCAGTTTTGTTGCGCGCGGCTTTTAGAGAAAATACGGATGCACTTGCATGCTGCCTACGCCTCTCAAGAAGAATTGCAGTAGGTCGTGGGCCGCCGTCGAGGGACAAAGATGCCAGTTTCCACGGGCATCGTCTCACCAAATTTGTGCGCCCACTACCGCATGCACGTTCATGCAGAAACAGAAAACCTGTATTTGTTTTTTTTGGTACACGCAGCGCCAAACAGAAAAAGTAGCGTTGAGCGTCGTCAGTGCGCTCAAAACCACCGTGATCGCCTTCGAACTTGCTTCCGAATATGTTTTCTGTTTTACTACGGTGCTTGAGCATTCTGGTTTTCGTCCGGCTTGCTACTAGCCCCGGACGGCACTGCCACCGCTGGCAGCTGCGGCTGCCGTTGCGCCACGAGACCCGCCTCCCTAAAGAAACGGGATGGATTTAGGGGATGATTTGCCTTATCAGCCAAGGGAGCCGTGAGGAGGAGAAACCGTTTAGCCCGGGTCAGCGCTACGTAGCAAACCCGCCGCTCTTCCATTAGGTGGAAGTGCTGTTCATTTCCTGAGGCTTGCCGCACTATCGTCGCTTCCGCCTGGCGCAGCTCTTCAGGCTTGGGCAGCTTTTCAGCGAAGCTTGAAATCAAACGCCCCACGAAGTCCGCCAGCGGCTGGCTGCCGCCAAGCCCCATGGGAAGCGTCCTGCAACACATGTACATGGTATCGACGGAAGCATATGTCTGAGCATGGGCACATAGTATATGTATAAAAGCATAACGAACGAAAGATGTTTTCGGCACCAAAGACATCCTCCACGCCAGAAGAAGAACAAGCGATGTTCATACCCTTCGTTGGCTCTTGCAACGATGACTACTTGCCACTCAAGGCCTTTAGCTTGGTGAATAGTGGAGAGCGTAATAGCATTTGTGACTTTGTGCTGTAAGAATCGCCCAGCGTCTGCATCTCGCAGCAGTCTGAGGATGCAATCTGCTGCTGTTGCCTGCTGCCAGTTCGGTGAATACGCCTCCGCAGTTCGCAACAAGCCAAGAACATCTGCGAACACTTCCGACCCATATAACTTGGACAATTCCCTCAGAGAGGCCTCCGTTCGGTCATCTGCTCCTTTGAGGCAACCGAACGGTTGGCTGCTATCCGCTTCCGTTGCTTTCCTTTTGCTACGGCGCGCCTTCGTGCCTGCCGCCTCCGCCGCCGCCGCAGCAGCAGCAGCAGGCGTCCCAGTATTCTGGAGTTGCGCAATGGAAGTGTCAGCCGTGCCAGTGGCGGATTGGCTATCTCGGAGTCCCCCGCGACGCGCGCGTTGCGCAATTCTTCTATGGGCGAAGAACTCACCCATCCCTAAGGGGCCAAGCAAGACCTCCAGCACTGCCTTGACGGAAACAGCTGAGTCGGACATGGAGCGAAGCCTGCAAATTGCCTTAGCAAAGGAGGCCAAAGACTCCACCTGATTCCCACGTAGTCGTGCAGCCTCAGCAGCTGCAACTGCATCTGCATGCTCAGGCTCTGTCGGATGCGCTCCCTCAACCTCGTCTTTGACCCCAGCGGAACGCAGCACGCGGCTCAAGGCATCAAAGAGAGACGCACGTACAGGAGGAGTTTCAGCGGGCGTCCTTTGAGCGCCTGGAGCCCACGGAATGCTTTGCCAAGGCATTTCAACGACGCTGCGGGAGGCGTCTGTCTCGGTGGTTGAACGGTTAGCGCAGGCGTTCTGAACACGCATTAAAGCCAAGAGGGTCTTTGCCCCTACCCGTCTTGGTGGCCTATTGAGCACACGAATAAAGGAGGCATCGTGGTGCGGATCGACTGCCAAACGGAGGTAAGAGAGAAGGTCAAGGACATCTGGACGCATGAACACCTCCGCCCCTCCACTCCTTTTTGAGCTCGTGCTGCTCAAAGGCAGTCCCCCTGCCGGAAGCTCTAGATCCTCCAACTCCACGGCCGGAAACAGCACCGCAGGGTCAACCGGCCTATTCGGGTCGCCGAGTCCCAAACTGTCCCGCCCGTTTTCTGACTTGTCATGCACTGAGCATGTGGAGAACGGGGAAGAAGCAGAGCAGGCAGCACGTTGTATGCGGGAGTTCGTCAAGAGGTTCTGTAGGTCCAGCAAGGCGCTGTTGGTGCGGCAAAGAACAGCGAAGTCATCCCACCGCAAGCTGTGATGCTGCTTCAAGCAGAGGATATACCTCAAGATGTACTGCGCCTCCAAGTTCTGTGACGGAAGGAACGCCCCGTGTACATGACCCCAAGCTGGGCCCCTAGTGCCTTTTATGACTATGGAACTCTCCCTTTCCCTTCCTACATCAATATTCCCACTATGAGAGGAAAAGCTGCAGGATTGGCGCTCAGAGCCGGGCAAATCATGCGAAGAGTACAACGACTTGGAAATGCGAAATGGCCAATTGAAACTGACTAGAGACAAACTATGACGAACCACCGCAGGCACGGACCGGTAGTTGCAGGAGAGGAAAAACTCTTGGTAGTCCGGGAAGTTGCGCCTAAATTCGTGGAATATCTGAATTGAAAACGAAAGCAAAGCTCAGCTAGAATGCACAAAATTTGGGAAGAAGTCAAAGTAGCTCGGCCGCCTACCTAGCTAAGTTAAGCCCGCGGGGTCAGTCTTACCCCTGTATGCGTGCCTCTCCATTTGTAAATAGACTGGTCGTCATCTCCTACAACGGTAACACCTCCCCGCTGTCGCGTAATGTTTGGGAGGGCAGGAGCCCCTGTTGTAGTACATGCTTCCTGCGCGCATGGGGGCCTCTGCAAGGAGAGGAGACAGATAAACTTGAACTGATTGCTGTTCGTGTCTTGGAACTCGTCGACGACCAGGTACGGCCATTGTGCGCCCAACTCGGCACGCGTCGCCGGCGGCTCTAGGAGCCTGAGTGCTTTAACAGTTAAATCTGTAAAGTCGAGGAGGGGTGGTTGCTGCTCTCTGAGGTGTTTTTCATATTGACAGAAGAGGCGAAAGAGCACCGACCCAGCAGCCCGCTCCCTCTGCAGCAGCTCGGGGATGAACTTCATGCTGCGAATCCTCTTGCGTAGTTCTTCCGCCTCCTTGCTGGTGGAAGAGTTGAAGGTGCCGCTATCAAGGCCTTGAAAACCCGAGCTCTGCGCCTCCCCCTCCTCCTCCGAACCGCCATCGTCTTCCTCACTCGATACCTCAGGGACATCTGGACTGTTCCGCAGCGCCGCACTTATTCCTCTAACTACCGAATTTCCATGGCGCATTGCTTCCGCCCTTTTTTCACTGTCAATGAGACTGCGGAGTATCGACAGCTGCTGGAACTGATTGAGGACCCGAAAGTCGCGCGGAACCCCTACGTAGCCCCCGTAACTCTTCAGAAGCCTTACGAAAAAGGAGTGAAATGTCCCAACAAACAGATCATTCTCGCCAATCCCGCTAACACCCACATTCGAGCTAGAGATACATCCCGATGTGCACCGGTCATTGAGTACCCCTTCAAGGCCCCCGCGGACTCGCCGTTCTAATTCTGTGGCACTCTTCTTGGTGAAAGTCAAGGCAGCTAAGGGCCGACAACCTTGTAGCAGCAGACCCACTATGCGCGCGGTTATTGTGTTTGTTTTGCCTGCCACCAGCGCAGCGCAGCAATGCCGATAACACGACACTAAGCCCCCAGAGCAGCAACTCATGTCTGCTTTTCACAGAACTGTATTCAGGGCAAGCAGCCCGCTTCAACCACCCAAAAGAGGTGGGGAAGCGATAAGATGCAAGATTCAGACTAATACTGAAGGCCAACGAACAAAAGCAATCAGCAGCACCTCTTTCGTTAACGCTGCTGCTGTGCACATAGTCCACCCTATCCATATGGGGCATAACCGTACCTGCTCCAGGACCGGCCAGGACGCATACACTGGAATGCGGCGGCGCGTTGACGACTTTTGTTTGTTCCGGAGACAGGGCCCCAAACAGTGCTCCGTGGTGCGGCAGAAGAGGCGGCGAGTTGTTGTTACTGTTATTTGTATACAACCTTCCTTCCCTTGCTGCTGTCCCTGCAACCGCTGCTGCGTTATGGACAATCTCCGAGTGGGAGAAGGAAGAAGCGTCACAGGCAGGAAAGGTGCCCCCTAGTGCTTCTAGAGCGCATCGCTGCTGCTTCAGGGGCTTCGCAGGATCTAAATGAGGTGCAGCACCATCCAGCGCAGGCCAGCAGCCTCCCCCCAAACAGGCGCCCTCAGTGGCAAGACCTTGTTTGCGGGGTTGACGAGAAATCGGAGAATGCCAAACTATAGCGCCCTGTCGAGATGCAGAAGTGGCATGCGAATTGCCGCCAACACAGGCGCCGCTGGTGCTGCTGCTGCTGCTGCTGCTGCTGCTGCTGCAGCTACCGCTGCTGCTGCAAGCAACCTGGGTTTTCTTTCCAGGATTCAGGTTTCCACAGCCTACAGGACTCTGACAGTGCACATGGCTATGATACTGCTGCTGTTGTTGCTGTTGATGCTCAAATCCATATTGGTGGTTACGCTGCCGTTCATACTGCTCCCCCTGCAGCTGGGCCTTGCACTCGTGCTGACTTTGTTGGTGCTGATCATGCTTTTGGTGGTGTTGCTTTAGTACTTGTTGCTGATGTTGGTGCTGATCATGCTTTTGGTGGTGTTGCTTTAGTACTTGTTGCTGATGTTGGTGCTCTTGTGCCTGCTGTTGGTGTTGCCACTGTTGCTGCGTTTGTGGTTGCTGCCAATGAATGGGCAAAGCTGCGCGCAGGACGACTCTTGTCTGTCTTCCTGTGCCTGTTGGTTGCTGCCCACGGCAACTGGGCTCCCAAGGTCTTTTTGGCTGCGATGATTGGCAGTTGAAGATGCCATCGCTGCTAACTAGAGAGCTATGCGCTGTCTTAGTAGTCACAGATATGCCGCCGTAAGAGACCCCCGACGGGGCGCTTATTGGGGGGGGCCCTGGCTTTGACTGACCCTCCGAGTACCTGTTGAGCTTTTGGGATCCGGTTCCTTCGCCGCCAGCTGTACTCAAATCGATATTATTAAAAGTAGCACCAGTACTATTTGCTGCAGAAAAAAGCGTGGAGCTGGGGAGAGTAGGCATTGCTAGGGAATCGTGTGAACAGGGTTTCGTGTTCGTGTAGTGAAGCTGCTGATGCCCTTTGCGCATTCCCTGGTACCCCGGCGGCTGCATTGGTGCTTGGGGCTTTGGCTGGGGCCAGATAGATACATTCGTCTTCGATAAGGCGCACGTTGGGCTTGGGGGCCCCATATTCCTTTGAGGCTGTGCAGAAGACGCCCAAGGCAAGCTGCGTGCCATGTTGGGGGCCTGCTGCAGCAACAGTGCCTTCTGTGAACCATCCTTTATCCTTCCGAGGATCCACCGAGTGGCTTGGTCGGGGATGGCGCAACCCGCTGCTGATGCAGCATCATACTGTTGCTGAGAGTTAGGCTGTGGCTGAGACATTGTGGCAGCCGGGTCTCATATATTCCGGTCTGAGACCTGTGCAAAAGCCATTTCGTTCAAAACGAGAGCAGCACACTCGTCACACTCGTAAACAGACTAGGAAGGGATATCTTAGTTACTAAATCAACAGCAGACAAATGAGATAATGTATCCTTGAAGCATTCAAGTGGGGGAATTTCAATGGCTCACGGCAAACGTAGCAGCAACGAAGTTCAAACCGGCTGCAAGGGTGGGTAGATATCCACTTAGCAGTTGTAGAATTGACACACAAAAATGTAGTCAAGGCTTCAACCAAACTTTGCTAAGGCAGATATACATCCTTTCCTCAGTGTTTCGCCTAAACAAATTCTGGGGGTTACGACGGTCGGCATTCCTACGACCCGGAATCTGAATTGCTGTATATCCTTTCAAATATCATTGTGCAAAGTACATGCAAAAGAAGAAACGAAGTGAGCTACAAAGAGCTTCTCGCTGAGAAGGGCTGGTCAGGGGGCCCTCCAACCAGCAGAACAACACCCACCCCTAACACAGAGGTGGCGGTTTGTCTAGAGAATGTTGCTCGCTGGAATCAATCGGCTCTCCTCCACCTTCAAAGCGCATTTTATACCTTCCGAATCTGGTAAGGAATACAAGAATGTACTCATTCTAATTCTGGTAGCATAATGTTCTCCCATGCCGAAGACGGGAGCAGACCCGCATAGAGGCATCGATGCTACGCAATTACTTCGCCCCCATTCCTTCTTCCTACAATCGCAAACAGTTTATTTACAGTACCAGTTAAATAGCACGAATCAAATAATTGTTGGAACCGCGTAGGTCTCGTCATGCACCGCCTAATTCGTTGCATCAAAGATATACGGATACCGGCTTTGTGGCAGATCGGGGCAGCACACGCAAAAGCGTTCCCATTTGCACTTGTTCATTTGCAAGCGACCACACTGGAGGTGGTCAAACCTTCTCTTGATCTTCCTTTTGAACTCGTCTCTATGGGGACCATCGCTGCAGACCCCACACGCTCACTATTGCGTTGTGCCGCGAGAGTCCTTGATTTTATCAGAGGACTGTCGTGAGCTGCAAAGAGTCAAAATACTTATGAGAGTCCCCAAAAGCGGCTGACCTTCCTCCCCGACCTTTGGGCATCCATTGCGCGGCAGCTTGGCGGCCTACGCGCGGGGAGAGGAGAAGGCCCAGAACGAGTAGCAGCGCACATCACAGCAGCTGGTGCTGCTTGGCAGTCCCACATGAAAATACATTCAATTCCCCCTTCGCTGCATGCACTAACTCAATAGGCAATTGGTAGACACTTACTTGTCCGTTAGTAGGTAGGCTGCGCACCAGTTGGAGTAACGTCCCAGCTGCATCTAGGGCATGCTACATATTGTGGATATTTAGGTGTGTATGCATTTTTTTATGTCTGTAACTTTATCTCTAACTATATACAGTAGTTCCTACATCGCAGTGCCCATGTACGTTAAGACTGGCGGCCTTGCTCCTACCGACTCGTTTCTTTGACTCACCCACTTGTCGCTAGAGTCATGGACCGTTAGCTGCATTAGCTGCACCACAGTCAAAATACCTACCAAAGGAGACCCCTAAAAGCAGTGAGACCCTCTTTAGTCTTCGGGTGTTCTGGACACAACGACTGAAGGGCTTGTGCTGCTGCGAAAAGAGGTGCCCTGTCAGGCGTTGCAGCATTCTATGCTGCAAGGACTGTCGCAAGGCAATCCCAGATGAAAGCATATTCAAGCCCTGTCTTGGTGCATTCATTGGGATTATGAAGGACTTTCACACACTTAATGAGCCCTCAGCAGCCAGCCAGGGGCTTACGGAGAAGCATACGCCCCAACTTCAGACACACCATCGCCCGTCTGCGCCTCTTCGCCTCCCCGCAAGAAGCACAAACCTGCGCGTGCCTGACTACACAGGTGGGTCATGATGGCTGTGCTTGCAGGAGGTATAGGTCGTGAGGTCGTGATAGAGGCCGGCAGCTCGAGCACAGCGAAGGAAGCAGTGTGGCATGCAGAAACAAGGGGCGCGGTTTCTGCCGATGTTGTTTGTTTCGCTGCTATTGCTGCCGAAGAACGTGTAGCTGCGGCAACGCAGCACAGTGGTGTGACCACGGGTCATGCAGAACTCTCTGTGCCTTTTGCCTTGCTCCTGGGTTGGGTGCAGCATTTTCGTTTGGATGCATCATCCACAACTGGAATATGTTGTTGGGCCTGCCACCGCTTAACACCAATGCGCAAGCGAGGCAAGAGGTCCGGCAAACCACAAAACGGTGGTCAAACTCCCAGTACAAAGAAATGAGAGTGTTGTCCGATACAGCATTTGGCCTCCAAGAATAATCACGCGAATAGCATTGTATGCACAAAGCAGATGACTCGATGCCACGAACATCGTCAGAGACCTTGGCAGCCTGTCGAGAAGTTGCTTTTCAAAATCCTTACATTACTTCTGTTATCTCCTAAATATATGCTAAAGCACCCCGCTGATACAGGTGAGTTGAATAACTCATGAACGAATCCGTTGCGATACGTTCGAGTTTTGTCGTGAAGTGCATTTCCATGCCGCCCACGGCTTGCGAAACGTCACATTACTGCAATATGTCGAACGATGTGTGCACCGCCTACGCTTCCTGAATCGCCAGCGCGTGGAAATCTATGTGTGTGATAAGGACCAAGACACGCCCTGCGTTTCTATGACCGCCTAAAGCTGCTTCCCCCATATGCAGAATGCAGTATACAAGCAGGCCATCACGTATCCAAAATTGAGCCATTGACATTCGGATCATGAACTCGGTGAGGTACCAGAGTGCTCTGCTCTACTCTGTTCTTAATAAAGGGGACAGCGGAGCCGGTTGCAAGGGACAGCTGCTTTCTATGCGACTGAGGAGCTGCGCAGCGCGCACAAGGGCACCCACGATACACAACCCTGTCACCAGAACTTAATGAACAATGATTGGGGGTAAAGCTGCAGTGAGAAATAGCAATTCGGAGAATGGGGGGGCTTTGATAGCTACAATGCAATGTATTTGAGGTATACACGCCGCCATCGTCGCCACCATCGTTGGAATCATGGCCCTACCTCTATTTCTGTGTTCTAATCGCTCTGTACATTCTGCTCTGGCAGCATATGGTGCCCATGACTACCTTTTCTTCTTCGTTGGTCGCCTGAAGAGAGTGCCAGCCCTCGATAAGATGCCCTTCGATATCTTCTTTACTGACGTATATTCAGAAGCAGCCGTTGGAATCTTTCCTTTCTCATCTCCCTGTTCCCTTTGGCGTTGCCGACGGCTCCGTGGTGGTTTGGCCTTTTCAATATGCATTTTGGTTTCTTCACGACTGTTATCCTTTCCAGGCGTCGGGGCTGCCTCGCGTGGCAGTGAGCCAGTGCGATAGTCTGTCCTCTCGCCCTCCTCGTGCTGATCTTTGGGAGGCAGGGATACCGAATTCTTCCTGCTAACTTTTTCTTGGCGGTTTGATGAACGTCTTCTGCGGGGGTTCTCATCAGGCCCCCCACCCGCTTCACGAGGCTTTCGTCTTGGCGAGCGGCTGCGATTGCTAACCCCAGCAGCAGCTGCAGCTTCCGTCGTGGGGCCAACAGTTTCCGTCTGGGAAAGCTTGGAGGAGTCTGCCTGGCCGTGCTGTTTTTCCTTATGGCCACTCATTTCTCCAGCTGTTCGGCTTGCCTCGCGGTGCCCGCGCCTGTGACCTTCTCTGCTGTGGTCTTGTTCATGATGGCGACGTTCTTTGTGAGGAGATGCACTTTTGGAGGCGGACGCATCCCTGTGCATGTGTGCTGGACGCCTTTGAGAAATGTTTGAGTCCTTTTTGTATTGAACTTTTCCTTCGGAGGCGTCACGGTGCCCTCTCGCTGCATCTCGCTGGCGAAGGTGAGGCAGTTGCGCAGAGGTTCTGTTGATCGCTTCTCTCCACATCACAGCAGGAGTAATTCCTGCACAAATATGGACTCTAGAGGAAACATGCAGCTTCAACAACGTACACTTGTGGGACGTTGCTTAAAGTAGGGAGGAACCAACAAATGTGAAACGCCTTGCTGTTGCGGCTCGTGCATGTTGATGACATACGTTTAAAAGCTGTGCAAATTAGCTGACGCGAAATACCAAGGATTCAGAACAACATCATGCACTTCAGCTCACCTCGCCCGGCAGCGTAGCTGTCAAGCTTCATGCGCACGCGATGGACAATAAGCTCGTGTTTGTCGGTTATCATGGGGGGGCCGTGCGTTGAGCTCAATCTACCAAGGCCTACTACCCAGCTAAACTCACATGCAACGCACACCATTGGTTCGGTATGAACATATATATATATATATATATATATA